>JAQGBZ010000125.1:0-162691 GCA_034687125.1 Neelides folsomi
TGTGTAGCGTTTTGATTAAATAATCGTTTAATTTTTAACGTTGTAAATAAAATTTATTATTTAAATCTATCGTGAAGAAAACTTCATCGATCATTGTCGGGGACTTAAACTTAAGGAAAAATAACTATCTGTGGCGTATGTAATAAGGTTTTGGCAATGTCAGTAACTGCTCGTATTTACTTCATTATCGGTAACTACTATTTGGTACACGCTACTGACCAAGGTAGTACTCAACTACCCACTGTACAAATTAATACATTAGAGTTCCTATGTTGGCTCCAAAGTAGTACCCAAATACCCATACAAACTGGAACCCAACTACTCACTATACATCCAAGAGAATACTCATTAAGTAGTACTCACATACAATTTAGTACAGACTGCCCAATTTAGCTACAAACTGATAATCATCTTCTAATACTCATCTACATATTAGAAGACCACCTAATTCGAAATTTATTATAAGATATCCTTCTCATTGTTGGGGCCATTTGAAACAATGGGTAACATGTTGTTAACCGAGCTCGCCTCCTTTTGCACCCAACTACAAAAGTCCGCTAAGTTCTGTTTCTCCAGGCTAATACTAAATTTGTTCCATTGCTTCCGTGAAATGACTGGCAGCTTTTCCTTTCCAGCTTGGAGGACAAGGGAACTGTTAAGAAGACTGTTGTCTCCAAGTTTCTAGAGAATTATGAATTTTAATTTATTTGATCTTCAGTAAAAATTAACTATACATCGCGTAATTCAACAAATTGGGGCAATTTACTACGTTGACTAATATAAAGTTAAAACGCGATATCTTATTTTATCGTTTATGTTTTGAGAATAATTTTGAAGAGACATTTAAGCATTTTCTCATTTCCACTATTCTTTTTTTAATTTACTCTTCCAAGTTAAAAGAATTAAACATATTTCGAATATAATTTTTTCAAAAAGACAATTCAACAAATCAGATTGGGTAGATTTTTTTGGAAATTATCCAGCGTTTCAAAAAAGTTTAATTCAACTATACAAAAAATTTGATGAATTACTCTATGTAGCTTTTAATTTTAAGGGACCTCCCTGGAACCCGACACCCGAGCCCCAATCTAGCCGACTATCCGACCTCCAAGCTATCCGACATATATTCAAATGCATTACATTTCCTATCTAATCTCCAAACTAGCCGACTATCCGACTCCAAAGCTACCCGATTTACTGATATTTTATCCGATCAGATTTCTTTCGAGCGCCAAGCTACCGGATTTGTAGAAAAATCAGTCTGCTGATGTCATGTACATTCAAATTTTATCGTATAATCTCTAAGCTACCCGATAAACATATATTGTGTATTAGAGTTTCGGCTAGCATTCGGCTAGTCTGCATGTGAACAATGCGATAAATGCACCATACCACACAAGCTTGATGTTAGAATTTTGAAATTTTGAATTTACTTAGCAAAGTTCAGGATTTAGTGTTTTTTATATTTTATTTATATATCTTTTGCCATTTTTACATATGTTTTGTTTAAAGTTGATATTCCCTTTATAGCCTTTTTATTTGGTAATTTCGTCATTTCAGCACTGCCCATTTCTGTTTATTTTATATGCAAATCTATCAATGACATCAATGTTTTGGCGGAAAGTATTAAAACAACTCTCACGAGAATCTTACCCAAGGAAATTGAAGATTATGAAAATCATTTTTGGAAATCAATTCGTCCGCTTACAATTAGAAAAGGACAATATGGTGAATTTGAATCAAGCTCATGTCTCGAAATCTATTATGTCATGTTTGACAACCTCATGAGATTTGTAATTTTCAGAAATATAATTTTTAAAATAAATTTAAGTAAGCGCATATTAGATTAAGGGGGAATCTTATTATCATGATTAATTTAATAACACGTTGGTCAAGATCAAATATACTCATAGTTTGATTTTAAAGAATATTGCGACTTGAAAAAACAATTTTTTTTAAAATTATGAGTAATTGAGAGAATTCTATTCTATTTATTTGTAATAGAGTTAATTGAGAATGACTGAAATAAGTTTGAACTTTCAAAACTATTTTGAACACAATTGGTGTTAAATTAAAAGCCAACCAGAGAATTTATTCAGACGAGATATTCGGTGGATTTTTTAATCGATTTTGTATTTCAGTCTCTAGTCGTTCAACCTAATCATCAAAATAAAACAAGTATTAATTACCAAACACTGCTCTGCCTGACACTGCCATTATATCATAAATAAAATTATTATTTAATAATTAAATAATAAAATTGCTCAAAGCTAAAATTATATAATTTACCTTTTTCCTCATTTTCTCTTTGCTTTCCTCTGTTGCCGTTTCTTGATATTGCATCGACTCGAATTTTTCCTTCATTTTAAATAGTTTCTTCTGGAGCTTCATCAGCGTCCGATCATCCGTTTTACTAAATACACTCAACGACCCTAACAAATTTTCCATAAGACTCGGATCATCTTCAGCCTTCAATGTAGAAACTCTGCAGTGATTTCCTTCCATTTCAAACAAAGTAGAAAGAGTGGTTTTCTTCTCCTCAGATTCCGGAGCTCCAAACACAATTTGATTCCCAACCAAATTCCCCAAGAACCCAAAAGCCGTGTGAGAAAGCGGCGAAGGAATCTCAACATAAAAAACTTGATCTTTCTTCAGTCCATAACGTGATTTCATTGATCGGATTTCTTTAGCAATTAAAATCCCCTGTTTCACCACGTGTTGGATTTCAGGGTTGGCGAGGGAAGAAAGTGATTTAGCAGAAGGACGAGGATTTTCCACAATCAATCCACATTTCCCTCTAGTCAAAATTCTCCACATCTCGTCGGTGAGAAATGGTAAGAAGGGATGAGCAATGCGGAGAGAAATGTCAAAAACGAATCTTAATACTTTGACATGTTCTTTAACGTTGACTTCACTCTTGAGAGAATCTTTCACAAGTTCCTAATAAAATAAATAAATACATATTTTAAATATAATGTTAATCTGTAATTATGTACTTAAATCTATTAATATAAAGTTTGCAATTTGAGTTTTAAATATAATATTAATTGATTAAATTGTGTATTTACAATATAAGTATCACAGAGTTGTTGATAAAAGAAAACTCTGATTTTTTCAGCTGCATAGTGAAGATTCCAAGATTCAACCGAATTTTCCATATCTAATGCAAATTCATAAAGGCAGGCGAGAATGAATCGGTCGGGAAAAGTATTGAGAGAATTTACATCGGGAATTTGAACTTCGACAGTTCTCAATTCAGTTTCTTTGGAGTGATGAAAGTAAAATCGCATAGCTTGCCAAATCTTGTTACAAAAATGACGATTGCTCTCAACGTGAGTTAAATCCAAAAACAAAGCGTCGGCTAGAGAAAAAATATTTAATAAATAAATAAATAAAACATTTTACCACTAGATTTTACTAAAGATAGAATTTGAGTATGATTTTAAGATATTCACATGAGAAGTCTTGTGATAAAAGTGTATAACGAAGGGCATCGGAGCCAGAAGGTTGAAATCCACTAGGAAGTCTTTTCTCAATTTCTGATTCCCTTAAAGCATATTCATTTTCATCCAATTCTCCAGATCTGAATGAATGTTCAGTTTCTCTAAGAAGCTCCTAAGTTAATCATATCAATCAATTAATAATAATGTAAATAAATACAAGTTCCTAATAAAGTTATTTGATTTGAGTATTCTTACATTCATGGTCTTTCCGAAAATAATGTCAAGTGGATCAATAACGTTTCCTTTTGACTTTGACATTTTTCTTCCTTTTGAATCGGTAATCAGACCATGGAGGGCCACACGGTTAAAAGGTAATTCCCCAGTGAGTCCTAAACTTAAAAGACACATCCGCCAGACCCAAAACAAAAGAATGTCACTCCCTGTCTCCATCAAAGACAATTTCTCCAATTTCTAAAAATTGAAAAAAAAAATTATTTAACTTTATACATCACACGAATAAAATTATATTATATGAATCCTTACATTGGTTTCTGGCCAATTTGATAAAGTAAGAGGAATAAGGGCGGATGAGAACCACGTGTCCAAAACATCAGGATCTTGAACAATGTCCGATTCAGTCAAATTAATATCCAACTTCACTTCCAACTTTTTCACCGCTTCCTAAACGAATACAAAAGTCATTTTAAACAAATTGTTACTTGATTCACATTTAGTGAATTTCTCAATTTTATAATAATTTATTAAATCAAATTACCATTTTATTGAATGCTGCCACCCAAACTTCAGGTCGATCCTTATGATGAAACATGGGAATTTTATGACCCCAGTCAATTTGACGAGAAATGCACCAATCCCTATGTAAAAGAATTAGTAATGTGGTTATGTGGTTATAATTACAGTTCTTATAAAAGCTTGTCTACTTTGCTATTTATAATAATATCAAAATTTGAAATATCAATTTCCTAAATACAGTCGAGTAAACCAGCATTAAAAGTAATAAGTGAATTCTGAATTGACTACTAAATTAAAAAATATGTAATATTAACTGAGAAGCCGAAAGAGAATGAAGAAGCGAATCCTGATGATGTTGAGGTGTAATGGTCAATTCTCCATTGTAAATCGCATCTTGGAATTTTTGACTTAGGTTTTTGGTTCGCAAAAACCAATGAGGAAGAATTTTTGGTTCGATGATGTCTCCACTCCTACTGCAAACCCCTACACTACCTTTGTATTCTTTCATTACTTTAAGATAATTTTTCGATTCGAGGAAATCAACAATTTTTTCTCTTCCTTCAAATCGATCCATTCCCTGAAACAATCAAAATATAAAATTACACCATCAACTACATGATTCATATAAGCAATTTGATTACCAATCAATGATAATATTTTAATGAATTAAGTCAAAATATATAATAATTAAAATTTTCGTAAAATAAATATGATCGTTTAAACCTTGAATTCCCCGCATTCTTCATTTAAAGTCCCATCCCAATTAAACACATTGATTCTTTCTAAATTGTGGTCTTTTGAGATCAAAAAATCCACTTTGTCGTGAGCTGGACTAACTTTCAATACACCTTAAAGAGAAACTCATATATAAGATGATCATATTTTAAAATCATTAAGAAATATTTAATGTACCATATTATATTAAATCTAATTTATCATTGGTCTCATCATTTGATGCCTTATTTCAAATAATTTATTTTATATACCGGTTCCGAAATCAATTTTGACTCTATTGTCGGCAATAATTGGAAGAATTCTTCCATTCAATGGATTCACCACTTGAAGTCCAACGAGGTTCGACAGCTGTAGGTCATTTGGATTAACAGCTAAAGCCACGTCGCCAAATATTGTTTCCGGTCTTGAAGTTGAAACTAATACTTTTTTATCTAAAAATTAATCGATCAAAAATTAATAATAGTACATTTTGAAACCAACGCCAAAAAACCTTTGAACTAATTAAGTAAATGGAAGAATATCAATTATAAATAATAGGAATTGCGTAAGAGATAAAATGATGCTACTTGAAATTACCTGAATTAAGAATAGGATAAACACAATTGAAAAGAAGTCCAACAGGGACACTTTCCTTTCTTCCAGGGATATTCACTTTGTCGCGCCCATCGAAATCAATATGAACAACTTCAATGTCTGACACGGTTGTTTGAAGTATACTTGACCAATTAACAATTCCATCTCCTCTTTCAATTAATCCTGACTCGAATAGTTCCATAAACGCTTCACAAACGACTTCATTGTGTTTCTAGAAAAAATGAATATCAATGTAAAAGTTTAAACATGCTAAAATGAATCAATATGAAATAACTAAGACAAATCTGAAGAAAGGAAATGGTTACTGGATCTAAAGTGTAATATTCAGAATCCCAATTAATTAAAGGTCCCATCCTCTTCATTTGGCTTTTAATTTTATTCCGATTGCTTTGAGCAAATTGTTCAATTTCATCATGCAGCTTTTCTTTACTCAATTTCTTATAATTCTCCAATCCAAGCTTTTTAAGGATGAGGGTTTGTGTTGCAATTCCGGCATGGTCAAATCCAGGAATCCAATCAACCTTTACTCCACTCATAGTTTTCCTAATTAGGATATTAATATCACAATAGATGAAATTAGTGCACAAATAAATATGCAAATAAACAGTACACTATAGGTATATTATCTAAATAAATATAATTAATTAATATTTTTAAATTGCGACTAACCATCTTACAACGACGTCTTGAATGGCCAAAGTAAGAGCATGTCCGAGATGAAGTCTCCCGGTGATGTTCGGTGGGGGAAGGACCATGCGAAATGTTTCCGAACTTTCCGGTAACTTGCACTTTCTTAAGTTCCATCGCTCAAGTGTTTTTTCTTCAGCTTCAGCGGCGTTGTAAGCCTTTGGAATACTTTCAGAAAGTAATGAAGAAGAATCGAATGAGAATGATCGGGATCTTCGGCAGCAATAATCTTTAACTTTAACTAATTCATAACGAGCTAATCGCTTAGTAAGCATCAAGAACAATATAATATACTAAAATATAATCAAGTTTAATCTCAACAAGTTAAAGTATTTAAAGAACTATATACAATTTATTGTTAATCTTAAATAAAAGTGTAAAATGTATAATAGTTCCGAATCAGAAATAAAATAAATGATTGCGAATTTTTTGTCCAATTTGTGAAATTTTCACGTGGTATGAAACTCGCGGCTTTACGAGCAGGATTTATCTGCTCAGGTACAATCTGGAAATTTGAGACAATCATTGAGCCTTGAATTGTTTCAAGGGTTAACATGCCTAAATAAGTAAATAAGCTTGTCAATATGCAAATAATTAATTTTTCATTAACATAAATCCCTAAGAAAGTGAATAAAATTACCGATTATAATAATAAGATAGCTGTAATGAGAGTATATGACAATTTGCATTGTATCATATCGGTCCGCGCAGGAAAATAAAAGAATTGGCGAATTGGCATGAAGTGAGCACGTGAACGAAAGAATCAAAACAACACAGCTGAAGGAAAGACGGAGTTTCCTCCTCAGCGAGCTGCTCCGTGCAGCTCACAAAATTAAACTCATATTCTTCTTCGTTCGTTAAATATTAGTATGTTGAATAATAATAATTTTTTAAATTTTACGTTAAAGTCATAAACCAGTGACTCTTTAATTCATATTACCAAATCATCTGTTATGTAAATTACCAATCGAAAAGATTTTTGTTGGGGGTTGCAGAAAGGTCGTTTTTTGCAATGTGAGTTTTTTTATAATTAACATTGCACTCCTTTTTATAATGTTAGTTAATACGTAATGGCCTTGATTTCTAATCTCGATTCAATTGAATTCAGTCTTTATTTATAATAAATAATGTCATTTTATGATTAATGTTCTTGTAGATTTGCCTAACTTGAAAAACGAATTGTGCAATGTGTTCTTCGATTTCTTACAAATTCTTCCGATCAAATTCATTTCCTTCATCTTCAATATTCAAGAGGTAAGTTTAAGATAAATCATTTCAATAATTTTGTTAAACATAATTACACACATTACACTAATATTAGAAATTCATTAGTTTAATGTAGGATTATATGTTTAGGTCTGTCCAGCGATCTTATCTGTATTTGCTTTTCTAAAACTGTTATCTATAAATAAATAAATATTTATTATCTATATTAATATTTGGGCTTGCATTATAAATATAGCAAAAATAATGGAATCAACGGTCGTCTGAGTCCACAACTCAATACCCGTAATTTGAGTTCCGGTGAGGTGTTTACTGCTCTTAAGCCGTTTTTCTTTGCTGTTCATCCCGACCTTTTTGGACAATTTCCAAAAGAAAGGGTAAGGTCGTTTAACTTACAAACCAGTCTTTACTTCTATACTTATTGTTATTTATAACTTCGAAAATGAGTAATTAAAGACACTCAAGCTAAACTTGGATTATGTAAAATCATAAATATACTTCTCTATGAATATTATTGACTCTAATATTGATTATTTATTGTTGATGTAATTATTTTTAAAGGCGGTGAATGAAAACTCGTTGAAGCAATTGAATGCATACATTGAAAGTCCTGGAACACACCTCAGATCAACTTCTTCCAATATCACATTTTACCTGAGAAATCAAGATAAGTCTGCTAGAGCTACCTTACCAAAAATACTACAAAACGGTAATTTGCAAAGATAATTTATAACTTTGAATAGCTATAATAAACTTATTTATTAATCTAATATTAAAGCAATTTTAATATTTTATTTAACTTGTATTTTATCATTATAAATTAATTTAAAGGAAATTTCGAGAGCATCAGAGTTAACTTAGGAGAAAGTGATGTTCGACGGACCGTTCATTCAATACTTCAGAAATGTAATTTACCAACTTCGTACATTGATAATTTGCCAAAGAAGCCTCAGAACCCTGTAAACTCTCCATTTAATTGGAATAAGAAAAATCCTCTGGATAAATTTCGCAATGAGTTTTGGTCTGATATGAATGAAGAATACAAAGATTACAAGGATATTGAGAGAGACATTTTTGTTAAGAAAAAGTTCCAAGATGATTTGGAGTAAGTTGATCAACCTTAATTCATAATTAGGAATTAAATAAATATATACTAAACATATTTAATTTAATTTTTTAAAGAACATGGCTGGAGAAGAACGCAGAGGATTCAAAAAAGAAATTGGCCCAATGTTGGCCAATCCGAGAAGAAATCGTAAGGTTGAAGAAAATTCTTTGTCAGTCGCTCTCTTTACAAGACATTTTGTGGGAATGCGGATGGAGCAAAAGTAATTTTCGTGGATGCCTAGAAAGTTTAAATTCACTTTCTAATCATCACCCTGATTCGATGAGTGAACTTAAAGGTAAATTGATCAAAATCCATTTGTTAAATTGTTTTATGGACTACTAATTGATAATGGATTGGATATTTTAAATTGTATATTATTTACTTACCTATCCTATATCGGTTGTTTACAAATTATGATTTAATTGTTGTGAAATTAGGTAGGACTGTGATATTTGGATTGGAGACTGGAATAAACTTGGAAGGCTGTGTAATCTTAAATAGTGGAGCTGTAAGGAACAATTGGATGGACTTGATTACAAATGTCCATAAAAGTGATGAGATGATTTTAAGAATCCCAAGCGTTGAATTGGCACTTTCAAAATCACTCTGTGACATCAGAGTGGTTCATAGGTTTGAATAACACATGTTATATTTATAAAATATTTTATTAGTTTTGTTTAAAATATTTTATCACTTATCATTTATCATTCAATCAAATTTTTACATTAAAATTCAATTGTCTATGTTCAAGTTCGAAACCATTGATTATTAAATTCATTTTAATTTATTACAGGAAATTTGAACCAAAGCGCATGGTTGAATGCTATGAATCTCAACTTCGCAAATTGACAACTGCCATTTTAGATTACCGAGGAAGAAAGGGATTCCCAAGAAGTTGGCCGGAGAAGCTCTCTCATCTTCAATTAGTCGTTGAAACGTAAGTGTATAAATAAACTATTATAAATATATGATTTGGTTAACTTTCAACCAATAAATAAACTTTAATCACTAAAATATTTCATTATTGTATTTTAGCGATGCTGGTCCATTGATGGTTTCGCCAACTGGACAAATTATCGTTCCTTCCTCTTGCCCACCTTTCCTTCTTGTCAATTTTATAACGCAAAATAGTGAGGAAGCGAGCAAGAAATTGGCTTTATACAAAAAGTAATCATAATCTTAAGTTGATTACGTAATTATTTAATAAAGTTATAATTAACACCATTCTGATGTATGTTTATACTTTATAGGGATAAATACGAAGAAGTTGATTTGCACGAGAGATGTATTCAAGAACTTGGTTTGGTTGCTCTTGAGAAGGATGATAGTATCACTCCAAATCTCATGATAAGTTGCTTGAAAAGACTCATTGAACAAAAAGAAAATTTGGGGAAATCGCTGAAGGGAACTCATCTTTGGATTACGACGTATTACTCCGTTCTTTCGGAAGGTGAAATCTGCATACCTTGGAATTGGAAGGACAAGGAAGCCTAAATTGCCTAATTTATAAAACTATGTTATAAGTAGAATCATGATTTTTTAATAATTTAATCTTAATCAGAGCTTACAATTTGTTAACCCAGTAGATATAATAAGATTTTAATTGCGATTTTGAGCAAATATTTTGGGCCATACATAGAGTAAACAATAGTACACCACCATCACATATTTATCCTACATTGGATGAATTATTTCATCCACATACCATAACTCTAAATTGATCTAATAAATTCTACATAATTTTAAGATTCGTGCCTAAATACATATTTTAATGGTAGATTTTTTAAATTGTTACAAATATAGCAAGATTATTTAGCTTAAATTACTTTTTGTAAATTGAGTAATCTTGTAAGAAATTATAACGAGTATAGAGTAATACATGTATTGAGAAAAAGTATTAGACTTTTAGTATTTGCAATATCATGATTTTGTATAGCAATTTTTTTCATATTACCAATCAGATAGAAATATTAGCAACTGTACAATTAGCAAGTTTATTCTTAATCTCGGGATTTAACAAAGTATTTTGTAAATGTTAAGTATAAAAGTATTCAATGAATTGTAGTGTTTCATGTGATTTGACCATTTTGAGTTTTATGAAGCTAAAGTACCTTTCCGATATTGTTTAATATCGTACACATTAACATGCATAGTCATTAATCTCATCATTCATCATTATAAATACTTAAATAAAGAAACTTTAATACATATTTATTCGATTTATTCCATATTCAGAACATGTTTAAATAATTACTAATCCATATTTCAAATCTCATCAATGGGTTAAAAATTGAACTAATGATCCATTTTGTATATAATTTAAAAATCCAAACATTAGAGAGAAGAGATGCGCCAGAGGTGGGAACGAAAGACTTGGGAATGTTCCCAGGGAACGAACCATCACATGCGGATATGATCTCAAAACTTGCTTTCTCTTCACCCTAAGCATTTAAACTTGTTATAATTATTCATATTTTCTTTCTTAACTCAACTTTAATATTCATTAAAAAAATTTATTGCTATTTTAATTAAAAATAAAATTAAACATCATTTAAATTGTCAAAAAATATATTCATGGAAAGTTTCATAGCTTGAAAAATAGTATTTTTTAATTAAATAATTTAAATTATTCAAAAAGTGTTTTTCCCAATTCTCAATAGTGAAGGAAATTAAATAAGTAAAAGTGGGAATGTGAAATTGCCTTTAACCATCATCAATAGAATAAAATATTTGAGTCCTCATTAAATTAAAATGATTAAAAGTCATTAAAACATTATATATTTTATTATAAATCAATTAAATTCAAATCAATTCAGATTTCGTTATTTAATTTGAGCAGAATTTAAACTGATATTTAATTTCTGATGGTTCCCAGGGAACGGAACACCTCTGTTAGAGAGCATTGAGAAAGTTAAAAAGTATTTACTCTAATTTTTTTGTTAATTAACAGGATTATTGAAATTATTGTATAATTCCAATTCCAACATACTAATATAACATAGTACAAAGAGAAAATTAGCAACCATATATTCTATATTCCAAATGAATAACTAACATCAACATCATTAAATTTAATTAAAGACAGGAAAGAATTTGTTAATACAACTTTATCTCAAGGCAATCTAATGCTCAATATTCATAAATGTCATATAAATATATTTTGACTATAAACATACATTTCAATTTTAACTTCAGATTGGACAAGATTAAAGCGTTATGAAGGTTTAGGTATAAAAATGATTTAATTCTTACACCAATTGGTATAAACAAAATAAAATTTGTATTCATGCGACATTGTAAATTAAAAACACGCGTTTTGAATTTAAAACATTTAATGACCTCACGTTAATACGCTCGCCCCTTTCAACTATTCATATATATGGAAAGTACTCTTACAATCAGTATTCATACAATACATGATACGTCTATGGTATTTTACATCCTTTTCCATACATTAGAATTAAGTTTAAGTACATAGTATACATGTACAGCCCGTTTACTTTGTAGTGTTCTTTTTTAAATTCCTAATAATACTAATAATAGTAAATGGGCTGTATACATCTATGCTATGTATAGACTAAAAGTAAAAGTACAAATTTTGACTTTGAACACATCTTTGTTGTAGCTTTACATCTTTTATGTTATTTCTTTAACAATGTTGTTTATGTTATATGTAATATTCTTCATTGTTTTGTTACTTATTTTTATAAAACACCGAATTTCAACATTAAGGGCAACATTAAAAACTTTTAAACTCTGGTCAAAATCTGATATTGTAGTAAAGGAAGATTTGTCATTTTTATTCTCAACTTTAAGAGAAGCAATTGTATTCGTTGTTACACATTGAATGGACTCATCTCCCTTATAAGAATAAGTTAATTTCGGTCTTTGTGGTGTCATTGGTTTGGCTCCTGGGCCACACAAATCGCTACCTTCGTCGTTTCCGCCCCAACAATCGGCAATTCCATCACAAGATTTTTCTCTTGCTATGCATCCGCCATATCGACATTTGATTTCCGTTAATGGGCTATCAAAATTTTTAAAATATCAAAATGATTCCAAAATTAATTAAAAAATATTTGTGTGTTATGATATACTTAAATACTTAAGTACAATTATTTATTAGATTGCAAATTTAGGTTAGGTAAATTAAATTAAGTTACTCGCAAATAGAATTCCCAAGCGTGAGATTTGAACAATTCCAAGAATTCGTTCCTTTTTCATCTTCTCCTTTTGGACAATCTTCAATATCATTGCAAAGTTTTTCAGCCTTTAAACATGCCGAACCTCCTTCGCACCGAAATTCATTATGGCGACAGGGTTTAGGAAGACTCTTACATTCAATCACTGTATAATGAATTAATAATCACATTTATAAGAATTTTAAACCAAAATCTGCAATTCAATATAATATTTGCTATATATTATATTAGTAGGTAGGCCTTTTAATATTAAGCTTACAATGAAAATTAAGGAGTGGAAGAACAATGAAGAGAAGGGAGGAACGTGTTAATGAAAATGTAAACATCGTTGTACAATTTATATTATTTTTCTAAATTAATAGTAAATTAAGTAATATTTAATTGTTCAATGGGTTTAAAATAAGATTAAAATATTTTTAAACTGCAAGGATGACTAGGAAAATAAAATAAATATA
Source organism: Neelides folsomi (assembly GCA_034687125.1). Lineage (NCBI taxonomy): Eukaryota > Metazoa > Arthropoda > Collembola > Neelipleona > Neelidae > Neelides > Neelides folsomi. Next base: position 13,202 of record JAQGBZ010000125.1, read on the forward strand.
ATTTTCTGATATTTGTTACGGGTGGTGAAGCTCTCAATTTAAAATTGTGACTGTCCTTTAACCTTAAAAACATATCCTTTTTCTTTATCCCAGAGGAGGGTCAGGAAGAATCATCACAAAAAATGACAGCTTAATGAATCTTTACAGAAGTTCATTTACATACTCAATTTTATATCCCACTTAATTTAACAACTCACAAATCAGTAAATCATGTATTTCTTAATTCCTTTAGCCCCAAGAAAAAAACCTTGAAAGCATAATCATCAATCTTCAAATACAGATGATTTATATGATATAATCATTAGTCTAGGAAACTTTTTTTCTATGTCATAAATCGATTCTAATATTATCAATTAATAGATCTAAATATGAAAATAAATAATCTGAGTATTATACAAAACAAGAGATATTTCGTACTTTTAATCAAACATTTCACTATACAGTATTTCGAATTTTTTTCCTAATAAAGATTTTACACAATGAAGCTTTTCAAATCATGAAATGTGTATACCTAATCAATATTAATTTATTAATCATCGAATGCAATGATTTATTTGATATAGGTATAAGCATATAGCATAGTGAATATTAGAAGCTCCTTTTCGTACAGTATATAGATTTAAATTTCAATATTAATTAATATAGAATATAACCTTATGCCAAATAATAAAGGGAGGACTTTTAAGTTTCCGGCATTTTTAATCAACAATAACTTTTTTGTTAATGCTCGGATTTGAATTTATAAAATTTGAAGTTTTTAAGTTCTTGTATGTTCCCGTTTTTAAAACTTATTGAACAATAATCCAAACACTTAACAATTTCGTTTAAATAAAGTTAATATAAACATTTTTCTTATTGGTATTGTACTTTATAAAAAACTAATTCTTAAAAATATGTTATGTTGGTATATAAATTTAAAAATCTATGAACATGAACAACAATTAATGAAGTAATTAATTAATCCTAAACAAGTAAGAAAACGGAAGAAATATGTTGATTTAAGTATTATCCATAGTAATTTATTCATTTTAACTTTCCCAATGTTAAGCTCTATAAAAAACGTACTTTATAGGTAGTATAGTCAAAGAAATTAAATTCGTTTTGTTTCAGATTTTTTATTCATTTTTTAAATGGATAGTTTTAATCATATGAATTTGAGGTAATAGAGGAATTTTCTAATCACTTTTCAGGTCTGTAAAAAGGTAAATTTAATTAGATAATTTTTCTAAGGGCTTCATTCATGATATGTTAGGTTATGTTACATAATATGCCAAAATGTTACGTTATGTATGAATGAATGTGTATGCTATGTATAGTGTATGTACAGGGTGGCCCATGATGTACCCGGTTTTTTTAATCAAGAATAACTTTTTTGTTTATGAACGAATATTCATCAAAATTAAATGATGGACTCTTAATATATCCAGCTATAAATGAGTAAATTTTATTTTGAGATTTGACTTCCGTTCGCCTTAATAAAACCATTACCATTACTAAATCTTCCAGAGTTTCATGATTATGGAGAATATGTTAATTTTATATGTAGCAGGCTATTTACTGAAAATTGTATATCATAAAAAGAAAGCTGGACTTTCTTTTACTATCTTTCACTTTACCTTATCAATGAAAATTCATATTTAGAAGCGTTTAATGAAATTCCTATAGAGAATATATAAAAATTCCTGCAAATCAGTTGAACGTCGAATGTGGCCCTGCATTGAGGTCAACGGAGGTCATTTCTCAAAATAAAGTTTACTCATTTATAGCTGGATATATTAAGAGTCCATCATTTAATTTTGATGAATATTCGTTCATAAACAAAAAAGTTATTCTTGATTAAGAAAACCGGGTACATCATGGGTCACCCTGTATATGTATACCTAAGTATGTACTTATTGTTAGAATGTTATATGACTTTTTTCAATAATTATATTTGAATAAAAATATTTTGAAGTAATTACGTTTTTCCTACTTCATCGGCCAGCACTTCTATATCAGCAAGAGCTTTATCAAAATTGGTTCCGAATCCATCCAATCTCATTCTAAATCCATCTAAGCGAGTTCCGAAGCCGTTAAGGCGTTTTCCAACACCGTCCAATCTACTTCCAAACCCATCGAAGCGTGTTCCGAAACTGTCTAAACGCTTTTCAAAATCATTCAATCGGGATGCGAAACCATCAAAGCGTCTTTCCATATTCCTCTGTAATAAATATGTAATATATTTTTTTCTTAATTTTTAAATATTTATATGTGCTCATTTTAAAATTGTAATTATTTAAACACACTTATGTATAAAAACGTCACTAATTTATATTCATTACCCGGAATAATCGAATTTCCTTAAGAAGTTCTCCAATGTTGGCTGTTTCTTCCATTGGTGTTTCCTGAGATGGCAATTGCCTAACATTTTGACATGTACAAAATACTCTAAATGTAAAAAATATTCAGAGATTATTTATAATTCAGTAATATTTTTTACATTAAATTTATTAAATTTAAATAATAAAATTTCTCACATTGAACATAAAAGAAGCCCAATTATTTTAACAGAAGACATAATGATTTTTATTATAATAAAATTAATATGAATTAATTATTTAATAATTTTTAATAATTTTTAATTAAATTATATATATTTGAATTTTATTGAGTATTGACTGAATGTGAGTGGAATTGTTCTTAAGTTAAAGTGTGAAAACGGCAGCAGAACACTTTGGATACTGAATGAGTGAAAAGGAAATCACGTTGTTTTTCTCATCGTCACCCTTTGAGGTTTCCTTTATCATTAGACAAACATTGCACGTTCGAAACTTCGAATCCTCTTGAAGAAACTTGATTGTTATACAATACAACAATACACAGATTCACATAGTGCACTTTTCTCATATGATAAAATATAATCTATATGATACATTTAGATGCATTTCATTCACCGAAAGCTTCAATAGCTTATGGGAAGTGGGAAATTTAAGTTGAGAATAAAGTAAATAAAACTTTCGAATCTATTATTGTTTAATGTTATTTATGGATTTAAGGTTTCATCATCAACCTTATTAGGTCAAGTGAAAAGGAGTCTTAATGATCTTTATTCAAATATAAACCACAACGAATCAAATTTATTAACAATGATTTAGATATATGCTTATATAATATTGCTTTAATCATGTGCATATGTTGGAAATTTTAATCAAATAATTTTAACATTTAATTTCTAATAATCTTATTTGTAAAATCTTAATTAATGATATAAAATATTGATAATTTTGGATTGTATTGTATAAGCGAATATAGATAACACAATTTTGTATTGATTTATTTTTTAACATAAATCTTACTATATCTTTTAATAGTATCCGTTATGTCTTTCGAGAACTGTTCCAAATTTTTATAATTCTTCATCACTCGTTGATCGGCTGATATGGCCAATCTGAATTTCCCGTTATGAGTGTAACCAACCATTCCAATACCTAAAATATTGATTCATTCAATTAAACAAATTCGTTAAATGCAAATATTCAATAAAACTTCATTTCAATTTAATTATACATAGTTATATCCTTACCGATATTAATAAGCGGAATGATATTAAACCATTGAGTTATTTCTGCTCCACACATCATTGCTGTTTTAGCTGGTCCAGGAACGTTGCTTAAACTCACGTCAGTTCCACCATTGTTCCAAATTGATTGACCAACAATTTTAGGGAAACTACTCAATAAATGTGTCATTTTAGAAACCATAAGTGGACTTCCAAATTTCATCACATTATCCCCAGACTGAAATTAATGAATTCACATTAATAAAATTAATAACGATCATTTTGAGTAATTTAAATTATAAAATTTTCATATAAGAAAATTCAAGTCATATATAATAAATAATATATTATCTAAATACATACACACTTGTGTATGTAAATAGTTACGTTTTAAACTTACCCTTTGGCATTTCTTTAATAAATCTTTATAATGTTCATCTGTCAATTCATTATTTCCTGATGTGTCGAAATCATCACTTTCAGCAGCAAGTGGAATAGGATAGAATGAGATAGCAAAACCATTGTAGAGCTTATCTTTAGGATAAGGAACCAACGCAATAACTTGAGATGAGTTTTGAATCATCTTTGGCACCATTTCCGTGGGATGAAGTTTCAAATGACATTTCCTCATCGCTGCACTGACCGACGCATACACAATAGCCGTTATGGAGGCTTTCGAACTCTCCTGAATTTCTTTCAACGTAGTAAAATCAACAGATTCGGCAAAATTTAACAAAGCTCGGCTATCTTGAGAAAATGATGTTCTTGAAAATTTGGTTTTCCCGCTTAAGGTTATAAATTTATAAATGGTTGAAATGCAGTTTAGAGGTCCAAAAAATCCCATGGAAACATAAAAATAAATATTTTGCCAAAAAGGAACAGGGGGATTTTTTGTTGGGTCCATTTTATATTCAAAAGGTGCATCGAGTAAGTTTTGGCTCATAAATATCAAATAAGAAAATCCGTCAGAATAGGAATGATCTATATAAAATTCATAATATATTTAGAATTTAGTTCATATTTATGTTCACATATTTATTTATGTCTATGTATATGTTTTTATATGTCCAAAAATGTTTTGTAATATCGAGTAGATTTATTTAAACAATGGATTTTAAAATTATATATGAAAACAAACATAATGTTAGTTAATTGTTAAAAATAATGAGATTGTTAAATGTTAAATTACTCATTCGGTAAATAATTGCAGATGATTTTTCTGTTTTTTTCCCACAATCATCTTTTAGTTTTACACCTTGTGGAACAACGATTAATTCCCATTCTGGTTGATCTTGAGGCATGGACTTTACGGAATATTCCCCAATAATTTCATACAGCTTTTGTTCATCAATGACGTCGTCTGGGTCTTCCCAGTAGCGAACATGTTTCTTAATATCAAAATTCTTCGCTTCTTTCCAAACTGAATACCCAAATTTGGTATCGATGCAACAAGCGAGTTTTTTATAGGCTGGAAGTTTACAGGCATTTGAATATTTTTTTCTTAGTTCTTCAAGATCAATTTTTCCATTTAATATTAAAACTGAATAAAGGGGCGATCCTGGATCCTTCGGACCCATTTTGCAAGTATACGTAGCATCACATCCTTCCATTAATGTATATTTTGAACCATATAACATTTTGAGCAAATAACTCACAAATAGACGCACACCGGAATTGAGAACAAATATCGTGAAAAAAATCGGCCAAAATATAGACGAAATAACTATGTTAGCGAATATGTATAATGGAAGAAATTGTAAACTTTTCAAATTATTCTTAAGCATTGTAAAGAATTTTATTAAAAATATTTTACTAAACTTTTGAAACTTATCAATTAATTTTGGAAAAATTTATTTTAAACGTCTCGTAAATATAGCTAATAGTAATACAGAATATGTATGTACACTTCACTTTGTACTGATATTTATGTTTATAATTCAAATTTTAAATGAAAGTTGAAATGTTAAGAAAAAGTGTTAAAAACAAAAATACTTTAATTATATTTTATAGTTATTTCTAGCATTGTTTCTAAATACAATATACACTGATTGGTGTTTGAATATTGACTGCGAGGAAAGAATAATTAGTGAGAGTTTTAACTTGCCCTTGCTTTATATAAAAACTTGAATAATAATTTTATTTCAGTACACTTATTTTTACCGAAAATATTAATTCCCAACAATCCAAACAAGTTTTTTTGCTGAAGTATGAGCATTATAAATCTAAAATAATTCATCGTGAGAGATTTTTTGATACCAGTACATAGAATTATATGATATGGCTAGACAGACTAGAAAAAGGTTCAGAAGGAGTGTGTAAACTATCTGTTTGTACTATGTACTTACGTGCCTACTACAAATTTACAATATATGTAAATATTATCTGTAATATCTAATATACAATGTATTATGGTTGGTTAGTATTTATTATCTAATTATCTACCTAGTTGCATTATTTAATATTTTTTCCTGAACGAGTTTTGGTGAACCCATTTTTAGGATCAATCGATTGAAATTGAATATACAAATTTTATGTTAATGTTATTAACGCATAATATATATCTAATATGTTTTAAAAATTAAAAATAAGTTTTCTTTTAACTTTGATGAGTAAAGCATTATGTTTTGATCTTTAAATTTCTTAAATTTGCAAAGTTTGTTATATCGTTAAATGTACATAAATAAATACGCTAATAATAAGTATATTCCACTAACATGCAACATCTATGAAAATAATTTACTCTAAAAATATTTTTGTTATACAATATTTATGAGTTTCAATTCTTTTATTTAGATATTTTTGATTAAACTCTACTACAGAATGCAATTTCTGTATTTTTATAAATTTACCTACTATTACATTTACAATAAACTTTTACTGCAGGTATGTTTAAATCTTAGGTACAAGATCTTACTTACATTCATTTAGTACATTGGTACTTATACTTAAGAGTACTTAATAAGTATTACCTATATCTACTATACAGTACTCTGCTCTACCTAGAGTACCTAGTTGGTATGCGAATGCATTATGTTAGGCTAAGTATATTTGATCTTTAGTCTTTGTAAGCAGCGCACTTGCAATGGGTAATAAATTAATAAATATTTATGTTTATTATATGCCCAATTTTTAATAAATTATCTATTATACCAGCATTTGTAAAAAAATTTAAGGCTATTGATAAATTTTCATCTTACATTCAGCTTAAAAATTTATCTGATATATTTTGTATATTTCATTTGAAAAGCATTCGTTCATCAGTTGATAAAAAATGGGAGTATTTCGTGTAGCAAATAAAAGGAAAAGAATGTTAGTATGTGCGTTATGTAATTAAATTAATTCGTATAAGGACATAAATGATAACAATACATTTAAGATAAATCACATTTACATACTGATAGCTGATAGTAGTAAATTTATGTATTATTGATTATATAGTTGAATATGTATATACCTAATACATATTCAATTATTCAATATAGTATAGTCATAATCTCATAATAATCCAGCCTGTGTAATGCGGTAATACTACCAAACCATTTGCGAGAATTTGCGAAGTTAAAAGTACAAATTAATCGTTCAAGTTTTAGTTTTAGTTAAGTTCTTAACCCTTCCACTCAAGACTCAAGAAGAAGCTCTTTGATTGTAAATCTACATGTATATCTTGCTGTATCATTGAGTCATTGGAATAATATATATACAAAATCCTTCGACTCTTGTTAAGAGTATTTTATTTCAAGGAAATGAGCTCTGGGGGTGACTCAGATTAGCCATTTAAGAGTAATTGATATTTAAAATAGCTTAGAATTGTGATGGTATGAATATGAAACAACAAACTTTACATTCTTCATTGTTCCTAATCTGTGATTGTGAATTTGATTTTCAAAAATCTAAATTAAATTAAAGTTGTAATTTTTCAATTATTGTGACAAGTTTCCAATCATGGCTAATCGACATAGACTGAATTCACATGAAATGATTCATTTAAACCCTGACAATAATGAACAAAAACCAGTTCCTGATTCACCTACAACAGTGACGAATGTGCAATTTTTATCAAGAATGTACAATAAACCATCATTTTTTAAATGTTGTACCATTTACAGTATTATATTGTTTATCCTATTACTCGTTACTGGTTTGCTCCTATATCTTTTTGTGTTCAAACAACTCAATTGTCCATTGGATAAAACGGAATATTCGAAACTAGTGTGAGAATAATATTTTGAATTGAGGAAAAGGTTTTTTGATGTAATGACTGATAATAGGAGTATTGAAAATGAAAATATAAATTTTAATTTCAGATCATATTGTTCTCACATATTACAAAAAGATGATATTTGCAAATATCGTTACGATGAATTGTCCAAAGAATGCTACAAAATTGGAGATTCTCACCCATGTGGAACCCATATGGTATTTACAACTAGAGAACAAGAATCTTATTTGGGTATTTGCAGCTGCTATAATCAAAAAGGTCAAAGGGCTCTTATTATGGACAATGAAAAGAAAAATTGTTATTACATTTTTGAACAGGTTAATTAACAAACTCAATATAATTTAATCATTTACAACAAAAATATTTCCTAATACAAAATGAATATTAGGGACCATGTGATGAAGGCGAATGGCTCAACTTTGACATTGATAGTGAAACACAAACTGGACCGAATTTGAAATGTGAAGAATCCTTTTGTAAAAATGAAACACATTCAGATCTTTTGCCAATTTTAATTAAAGATGAAAATGAGAACGATGGTTTTAAATGTGTCGTTCTTGGAGAGAAATCTGAATATTGTGAGGATGAAGATTATCTAATTGAATTTACTTCATCGGATCTTTTCCCCAAATGTATTCATAAAAATAATTCGACTTTACCGTTTATTAAACTTTCACATGGAGGTTCTCCTGGATCACGATATTTTGAGAAACCACGAGAAACTTTTATTCCACCAGCATCTGGAAAACTTCCATCTAGACGTAAAGGAAAAGTAATTGGTTAGTTTATTATTTTAGTTGTGATTTGTAATATCGTATGTTAAACTGTTCAGCATGGCCGTGTATTTTGGTTTCAAGATATGTAATTTCCTATATTTTAACATTTTACAATCTCAAGATTAACGCTTAAATGAGCATACAAGTCATTTTCATTGTTCTATCACTCTACCAGTACATCCTACAAATGTGGTTGAATGTATACGATATGTATGTGATATTTGGTATTGTATGCCAAATACTAATATATGTTAGTTTAATAATATTTAAAAGGGTTTTATATTTATTATAATTAACTAATGCATTTGAACTAAACTTACTAAACTAGGCAATTAAAATATTAAAACCCTCTTTAATAATATTTCATAGTATCTGTATTTAATTTTCTTTAGTTATCGTTATTGTTCATGTAATTTGATTTTGATTTACAGTTAGGTGTTATAATTTGCATGAGTATGAATGTTGTGGTAATTTTGATCTCTTACTATTTAAATCTAAAAAATGTAATATATTGGAGGCTTAATCGGTATCTCGGAAATTTTTTATTTTGGCGTAACTAATGAAATAAATAAATATATATATATATATAAACATTTTCCATTAGAGCTTAAATGGCTAAATTGATGTTTGTAGAAATTAATACATCTAAGTCTTAAATAAATAATTGTACTAAAAATTAAACATTTTCTGACATTGAAATTACAATAAAAGTGAAAAAAATTCTGAAATCTTATTAAAGACATTTGAAGATTTTAAGATTTTATTTCGGCTCAAAAATAAAAGTTTATAATGAACGTGTGACTTCGTCACCACAATCAGACAATATTACCTACCTAAGGATATATGGATATATTATTAATTTTAAAACTACCTGTAAATAGTTTTTTTTATCAAAGCTTAAATGGCTAACACTAAATTGATGTTAGTAAAAATTAATATATCCTAACCTTAAATAAACGTGTTATAAAAATTACACATTTCCTGACATTGAAATAAAAATAAAAGTAAAAAAATATTTATGAAATCTTATTAAGACATTTGAAGATTTTATATCAGCTCAAAAATTAAAGTGAAGTTTTGTTTATTATTTCATCTGGATAACATTCTTTCATCAGATCTTTAAAAGATGGTTCAAGGTATGTAAAGGCAAAGCAGAGATGAGAATATATAGTTATATATAATTTGTACTTTGTATGCAAATTAAACAAACACATACTCACATTTACTAATTGTAAATAATGTGTTTGTATATTTAAAAGTTTTAAATACTGATATATACTCCACTGTGAGCGCCCATAACTTCAAAGTGTTGTGAGTACTGGAGGTGCAAATAACCACAATTACCTACCTATGAATATATATTATATGTATGTATGGTATTTAATTTTTTATTTTTAAAACCAGTCTCTTAATCTGTCTTCTTCTTTCCTCTCACAGTACTCAAGAAGATCCTTGATTATAAAAACTATTACTTTCATGCTTTCTCATCTAACATCAAGAGCTCTGACTCATTGGAATAAAATATTTAAATTCATTTGATTATACATAAAAGCATTTCATTCTAGGAAAAAAAGGGCAGAGAGCAAGTCAGTTGTTAGTATCTATTTAATTGATATTATTATTAAAGTAACTCACATTTAATTGAGAAAAGTTATACAGATTATACCAACTTCTCTTAAATATAGGAGTAATGAAAATGAGTTAGTAACTTTAGAAATTTCTCAAATAAACAAAAACTTTTAATTCTTTAAATAAAAAACATAATTCTCGGTATTCCTGCAATGTTCTCTAAAGTTGAAAAGATTTGAATTTCATTTTTTGAAAATTCATTTTTTGTTTATTTGACAAATTTCCTAAGTTACTAATTCATTTCCATTACTCCGATATTTAAGAGAAGTTGGTATAATCTGTATACTGTATATAATAATATAAATAGCAATTTAATTAATAATTAGTAAATATCAAGCAATGAGGAACTGAAGAATTCATAGATTCATTATTTTGTTCGTAAATTTGTGATTTTTGGTTTTAAGTTCCGTGCGAAGTTATCTTCTGAATTTTAAAATAGTGTAAATCTTGATTAAATTTTTTTAAATTGGAGTAAGTTTTAAGAATCAAAATCATGGCTAATAGAGAAAATGGGAATTCTCATGAACTGAGTCATCTTAATCCTGACAACAATGAATCGGTTCCTACTTCACCAACAGGAATGAAAAATTTCCGACAATTTTTATTAAGACTGTATCAGAAACAATCATTTTATAAATATTGTGCCATATTCAGTTTTATACTTTTTCTACTTCTCCTAGTCACTGTTTTGCTAATTTATAATTATAATTTTATTATAATATTGAAACAAAAATTACATTGTCCAATGGATGAAACGAAGTTAGCAAAACGAAAGTAAGAAATTTAATTTTTTATATGAAACTTTTTTAATTTTTAGTATTATAAAGTTACATTACCATTTTGTATAATGGGTCAATCCACGCAAAAGGTAAAATCAGGATATTGAAAAACCCTTGAGGTTCTCTCAATACGCCCCAAAGTTCTATACTTGTAACACGTGACTTTTGTTTTTAGCCATACGCTAAAAACGTTCAACGATCCAAGTCACTATCAAATATGCATTATGTACAACTTTGTAGATATAGTATATTTGATACTAATATACCACTTCCTCAACCTCAAGGGTTTTTCACTATCCCGATTTTACCTTCTGCGTGGATTGGCCCTAATGTTAATGCAAGAGCTTATATGTAAATTAGGTCGACATATGATTTAATTTACCTATACCTATTAGTCAAGATAGCAGAGATATCAATTCAATATCATATTACATACCTAAGGCGGAAAAATAGAAATTAATTTGCAATTTGATAAAATTTTCAGATCATGTTCCTTGGTTGATGATGGTCACAAATATCGTTATGATCAAATAACTGAAAAATGCTACCAAGTTGAGAGTCATGGACCTTGCGGGGAAAATATGTTATTTGCAGCTAAACAAAACGATCCTTATTTGGGTACTTGCCGCTGCAATAATCAAAATGGCAAACGGGCGCTTATCATGGACAATGAAAAGAGAAATTGTTATTACATTTTTGAAAAGGTTTATTAACCATTACTATGCTCTCAATTATAATTAAAAGAGAATTAATATTTTAAAAAAAACTAACATTCAATTTTTATTAGGGACCGTGTGCTGAAGGCGAATGGATCAATCTCGATGATGACAAAAAGTTAATTGAGCCGAGTTTGATTTGTGAAGAATCCTTTTGCCGAAATGAAACACATCCAAATCTTGTTCCTTTGCTAATTAAAGACGCAAATGGAAATGATGATTTTAAATGCGTTATTCTTGGAGAGAAATCCGAATATTGTCCCGTGCCCAATGAAGAATATGAAATTGAATTTACTTCGACATGTTTATTTCCTAAATGTGTTCAGAAAGTAAATGTTCAACAAATTCCTACCCTTAAGGTTGGATTTTCTCCTGGATCAACGTTATTTGCAAAACCACCAGAAACACCTATTATTCCACCAGCATCTGGAAAACTTCCATCTAGACGTAAAGGAAAAGTAATTGGTTAAATTAAATTTATTTAAGTTTAACTTATGAAGATTTCCTACTTAATATAATTAATAAGGCAAATATTAAAGTGCTGAATTGAATTTATAAAACATAATGTTAGTAGCTCTGCTAAACCTTTATGAAAACAAAATTATTATAAATATATTATGCAAACTACACTAAATAATTAATTTTTATGAAATAAATATCTTATCTTATTAAAAAAACTAGTAATTTATTGTCAATAATATTGATGAAACAATTTATACATAATAATTCAATTAACTTCAAATCAATTTCCTAACATACTATTCCTAACACCTTTCCTTACTAAAGGATTTACTTCTTTATATTTAAGATTTAAAATAGTTACATGTAACATATGTACCTTAAAGACTTTTAAAAAAAATAAAAATTTATCGACCAACATTTGAACTTTATGAACAAAAATATTTTTAATTTTTTTCAAAGAAAATACTGTTAGTAGTATTACATAATATTTATAATATTACTCTGCATATTATGCACCCTGCTCAATTAAAAGTATTTAATAGTTTTTTATAAGTAAATTGCAATTACTTAAACGAAATCATCAATTTATAATTTGAATTCATATTCATATATGGTTGTTACATATTAAATTCATAAATTTTAGTCTAACTTATATTTGTCAAATTTGGGATTGAAAGGCGTATTGGGCCAAATTGGGTGATGTCCTTTATTTTTCTTTCTTCCGCCAATCGCATACAATTCGAGCTCTCTTCGCGATAGTCCATAAGATGAAAGATTTTCTAAAATGATCTCGTGAAAGCGTCTTTTCAGATCCATCGGTTTCTTATCAGGAAATCCCTATCAGACAAATTCGACAGAGTATAAAAATACAGATATAAAAAACTGCATTAAAAATTCCCAGTGTAAAATAAAAACTCACCAAACAATTTCTGCTCATTTCTTCCCAAATTGTACATTCATTTGTATAACCGTGCCACTTGGAGGCTCCAATGATTTTGAGCATTTTGAAGTCATCCTTCCAGTTGAAATTTCTTTTTCGTCCTTTGCCAAATCTTAAATATTCAAATAAAAAATGCTAAAGGCATATTGCATAACTATTCAAATATATTAAATACGCACAGATTTAACTATACAATATTTACAGGTATAGGTAAATACCCCGTTGGATCATTATCAATTATTGGCGTAACTTCAGAAATTTCATCCTCCGAATCGCTCTCATTTTCTCTTCTTGTGCATCTTGGTCTTGCACTGTTAAGTGAATTCATCTGCCCAAAAGTTCGTCTGGTTACGCTTACTTGAGGGACTGAATAGTTAGAAGGATTTGTATAGAATTTCTTTTTGGGTAAAGGAGCAGTTAAATTTTGAACTGCTATAATTTCGATTTCATCAGGGTCATGGGCGTTTCGGCGTCTCTGGATAAAATTCAGTATTTTGTTTAATTATATTTTTAATTATGAAAAGTATATATATATATATATATATATATTATTATTATTATTGTTAATTAATGTAGTTTAGACTAAATTAAATTTATTTGTAAATATACAATACCTTGCGATTCTTTGCGTTTTCAAGTTTATTCTTAAATGAAATATTTTCTTGTTCGATCATTTCATCAATTGGTTGGCCGTGGACTTTCCCATTCCATTTCTTCAATGTTTCTTCATCTTTTTTTATCGCATTTTTTAAATCCCATTTCATGAATTCATCATCATAATTTTCAGTGCCACTAGTAACTTGTCGGACTGACTTTTGCTCCAAATCCAAAAGAGTTTCACGATCTTTCCATCGTTTATGAATCTAAATATACAAAATATAAAAATTATTTAAAATTAAAAAAACTAAAACATTACAAATACCATATTTGTACATATGTATTGTGTCCACGTTTTTCCTTGATACCTAAACCACCTCACATTTTCTGACCCATTTTACATACATGTAAATTTCAATTTCACTCAATGAAACTAATTATAATATATAAATACAAAAGGCGTTCCGCTGCTATAAACTCAAATTTTTAACAGCGCTTTATTAAGATTCTACAAGATTAAATGTCACGAATATTTTCAATATGTCTCCCCATCTTATCCACCACCTTCTTGCTTCATTTTTGCCATGCTGAAAAAAATCTACCGAGTCTTGGAGAGATCGAGTATTCGACCAATTTGACTATTAGCGATTGTTAAGATGTATTGACTCTTTCTCGTTCATTTTCGAGCAATTTTGCAGTGTGTTCCTTCATGGAAAGTTAAGGGATAGAATTTGATGATCTCTGGCTTCATTCTCCTCATTCTTTCCATAAGGGAACATACTGCAAAACTGCTGGAAAATGAACGAGGAAGAAACAGCGATTACGTCTCAACAATCGAGAATTGACAAATAGTGGAATAATCGAAAACTCTAATTCGCCAAGACTCGGAAGATTTTTTCAGAATAGCAAAAATGATGCAAGTAGGTAGTTGATAAGATGGAGAGACATATTGAAAATATTGCGACATTCTAATCTAAATAAAACGCTGTTTAAAATTTGAGTTTATAGCAGTGGAACGCCTTTTGTATTACCACAAACATGGAGTATATCATTAATACTGTGTATAATATTATATTATATATTTGTATATTATATATGTATGTATGATACATATTATATATATATATATATATATGTAATGTAAATGTAAATGTATAATATGTAACATATTTATGTATACATGTACAACATAACATATATGTGTATGATACATCTGATATATTATATGTAGTATATATAATATACGTAATGAAGGATACATTAATATTATATATGTGAATAGGGATACATGTATCATAATATATTATATTAATACAATAGACATATCTATGTTATATACAATAGACATATTTATAAATTTAATTTGATATTTTAACACTTTGCGATCATTGGTTGTTGCATATGTATATTACATTGACCAAATTCCACCAGATTTGAAGTATGGGTTTAGGTATCAAGAAAAAACGTGAACACAATCACAATACCATATATGTCCTGTACTTTAGAATAATCGTTAATTTGTTAGATATCAAGTATAAATATTTAAAATTGGAATAATGGTGAGTATAGCTTACTAGTTCGATCATTTCTTTGTGGTCTTCATGGTATTTTTTCAATTTCAAAATTTCGACTTGCAGACGATTGAGTGTTTCTTCACTTGAAACTTCGGGTTTCTTCGTCTTTTCCGAAATTAGCAAATAAGTCTTGTAGTTGTTAATCTTCGTAACAGCATTTGCCACGAGTGTTTCAATATTGTCTCGCCTTCTTTCAAGAAGTTGAGCAGCTTTGGATTTCAATAACTTGATAGTGTCACCAGAAATCCCCATTGGGAGTTTACATGGAGGATCTCCGAAGCTTCGAGTGAGACTTTCAATTTCTCCACAGAGCTCTTGACGTTCCGCCTCAGCTAACAAAACTTTGTCTTCCAATGAATCGATGAAATCCTTAAGAAGTAAAACATATTTAAATATTTTTATTTAACATTCATATGAAAAAATTGATCGAAATTAAAAATAAGTATTTACTGTTAGTTCTTCAATGAGATTTTTGCTCAAAATGTCCTCAAAGTAAAGAATGAATCGTTCATGGTCTGTTGAAGGAGAGATTTTAAGTGTTTCCAGCAAGTCGGTTGCTTTTTTCCTCAAATCCTCCACTTTTTTTGTGCGAAATGCCTTTTCCTTTTTCATCATTTCAATGAAATCCATGAGACGAGAAATAACATCATTACATGGAAAAATTTCACGAGATTCGACAGTCTAGTAATTTATAAAAAAAGTTAATTCGTAATTTAATTTGGTAATTATATAGTTGTTTTTAAGTTATATAAATTATCACATTATCAGAATTGAATGATAAAAAGTAAAAAAAAATTGATTTAAAAAACTCACTGGGAATGTTGGAGGAGTCTCATTGATTTGCAAACCAATATTTTTCGCTTCTTCGTTGAGTTTGACAAACAATCGAAAAGTTTCGTCTTCAGGCTGCATATGTCGTCGAAGTTGATTTAATTCTTTTTCCAATCTTATAAGTTCTTCCATTGCCTTTTGGTTTTCTTTTGAATTATTCACTGCAAAATATGAATTTCCACGTTTGTCCATTTTGAATATGTCGCACAATTTAACTTAAAAGCTATTATTCAAAAATGAGAATATAGCAAAATATTTGCATTATCTTTGAACTTTGAAGCACCAAAATCTAAATAAACATTAATAAATCCTAATTAATTATTTTTTACGCCATGAATTGTGGCCGTTGGGTTGTTGTGTTATTTTGAATTCTGACTCAACATGTCGATGGTGTTTTTTTTAACCCTTCTTGTTTATTTTTAAATCCCATTTAGGTATATAAATATTGATATAGCTTTGTTTAACAAAAGTTCAGATAAAGAAGCTTATGGAGGATTTTCCCATGAATATAAATACACTGTAAAGGATAAGTACATTAGTAGATATATTAACCTATTGCAATAGCCATCAAGTTATATAGTCTGTCTACTTTTTACAGGTGTGGTATGCCTTTTTATTGTTTTTACATTTGTCTATAAATACTTATAAATAGCCCTGCAGGGTAGCTGAAATATATATGGCAAATTGTGACTGCGTTTCCTTTGGTCTTTTAAGATAAACCAGAACCGTTTCGAGGAAACCAAAAATAATTTCTATTCAATATTATTTCACAGTCTAATAATACTTGAAATTGCACAATAGTATTTAATTTAACCCCTTGTGTTGTTAGTGGTTAATTAAATGATAAATTCACAATATAATTAAATTAATTGTTTGCCATAAAATCCAAAATTATTTATCAGTATGAAACCATACATAATATATTATACTACTTATATTTAGCTCGATGTTGATATTTTCAGTATTAATAAATTGAGTTAAAGTGAATTATATATATTTAAGTAATTAACAATGAATATTTTAATTGTTATAATTACCTTGTTAAATTTTTATAAAGCTTCCACTGACAGTATTTTTATTCAACTTTATAATGTAAATGTTACCAAATGCTGCAAAAAAGATGAAGTTATATCAAATGGAATTTGTTTTGATCAAAGAAAATTTAACGAATCAATTGAAAAATTTATTCAACAATTCAACATGATTCAAATGTAAAATATATTTTATAAAAAAGAATTTTTATTTGTATAATTGAATAAGCATGCTATATATATATATCTACTATATATACCTACATATTATATATAGTATTTGTAATATATACCTAACATATATAATAAAAATATTTCCAACATTGTAAATTAAAAAGATCATTTATTATTTTGAATTAAAAATTTTAATTAAGGCAATAATTATCAATTATCACTGTGACTTTATAGAGTTGATGATAATGTTCCAATGTTTGAATTAAAAAATATCTCAACCGATGATACAGTTTTTATTCAACTTTATAGTCCTGAAGATGAGATAAATGGATACAGTATGTTCAATTTTAAATTGGACACGAATAAAAATATTCAAATTGATCCAGAAACAATAATATATCCAAAATCTCATTATTGCTTTGAATGCAGGTTATAAAGTATTAAAATTTTAAACTTATTTTGAATAAATTGACACTATTTTATACTAATATCTCAAATTAATTTTTACTTTTTTTAATTAAATTCAGTTATAATTCTGAAGACCTATTGAAAATAGCCATATATATTTATAAAGAAAAAAGTCCCACTGTTATTAGACGTTGTACTGAGCTTTTATTTTCCATTGATCGCCTTGATGAAAAAATGGTTCCGATATTTGACCCTCAAGGGGAACCATTTACACTCACACTTTATAAAAACTCCAAAGAAAAGGGAAACGTTTCTGAAAATATAATACAAAAAACATTGGGTTTATCCACACCACTTGAATGTAAAAGTAGATTTATCACGAACAAAGATCATGAGTAAGAATTAAAATTAATTTTCAACTTTTATTTTAAGAAAAATATCTACGTATATGACTATTAGTTACAATTTTCAATAAATAAATAATTGCGCTAAAAATCATTAACATACTAATTATTTATTAGTTTTGAATTTGTAATTCTTGAAAATGGAGCTTTGTATATTGCCAACGTTCAAACAGGACAATTTCAAGTGTTTGATAAAAAAGAGAATTATTGCTTTGATCGAATAAAATCAAATAAAAGTGAAGAATCTGAAAATCAAATTAAATGTTCGAAATCAAATGATAATCTCGTTCTGATGATTTGTGAGAATAATTATTTGGCGTTTATATCTGATTATGATAAAGCGGCAGAACAGGATTGGGTAACAAAATACAATTTTTTTTCAGTTTTTTCAATAATATCAGTGGTGTAAAAAATTTTGGATTTTTTAGTTGAACAGGATAATTTGGTACACAAGTTACGCCATAAGTATAATATTCTATTTCCTGGCAGTTGTTTTCCTCCTAATGAAAAAAGGAAATATTCATATGTGGTCAATCATTGCCCATGTGGTTTCAATTATCTTGACGACCATATTCCATTTTATCGGTTTATCACTCTCTCAAACGTCAAGAAAGGAAAATAATTCTGAAGACGTTATATGCTTAATGAATGGTATGTCAAATTTAAGTATTATAATTTGATTTTTTAACAAAGAAGAAATTTTCAATATGCGCGTAATAAATTATTTGTTTAATTGATAAATTATTTTTAGGAATTTTAGCCCATTTTTTCTTAATCTTTTCATTTTCTTGGCTCTCAATAATAAACTTTGATTTATGGAGAACTTTCACGTAATAAAAACAATAAATAATCTCATAGCATTTATAATAAAACTTCCTCATTGAATTTTGATTTTAAAATTATTATTATTTCTTTATCACTTAAATATTAAAAATATAAAAATATCGTTGCTTATTAAATTTTCATTCTGACTGAATAGATATTTGAAAATGAAAATGTTTAGGAAAGACGAAATAAAAATGTTTGTGAAATATTGCGTCTGTGCTTTCGTTCTGCCACTAATTATTGTGGGAATTTCTGTTATTCTACATTATGAGACAAGGTAGTCATTTTAAATGACATTTTTAATTTTTATTTCTAAACTTATGAATAAATAATTTAACATCATTGGATAAAATGGACTGAAACATTTTTACGAAAACTAAATTAGGAAAGAATGCTGGTTTAAAGTGTGGGATTCTGAAGATCCTTTATATAAAAAGCCAGATGAAATAATTGGTCCAGAATATTCTGACAATTGTTTTATTTCTTGGAAAAGTAAATTTTATTATGAAGGGATTCCGATTTTTATATTCGTTGTTTTTAATCTCATCTCGCTGTGTGCTCTTTGGCGAAAAATTCTTTCAATGGATAATAGTACTCGATTTGTCAAAAAGAAAAATATGAAAAAGAGGTAAATTTATTATTACAAAAATTACAATACCTTTGATTGGGACATTATTATATATAGTATAGTATCTACATAAGTATATTACCTATATATATTCGTATATGATTAAAACAATTTTTTAATGAATATATTTTCTTTGTACAGAGTTAATTTATTTTTCAAAATATTTATAACTGTTGGTGCTTTTTATACTTTTGAATACATTTTGAATATTATTTCAACATTTGCATTCAATCATTTTACGCTCCTTATTGGACAGCAAGTCATTTTTACATTCCAATCAATTGCATTTTTTGCAATTTTTGTATGCAAAAAAGATACGAAAATTATGCTTCAAGGAAAATTTGGTAAAATCTTTGGTAAGATTTTTAATGATTTTACCAAACTTAAAATTAGAGAATACTTAATCATATTCTATTTTTATTAAATGTTGTTCTTGGTAAAGGCATAGTATATCTGTACATTGTACTATTGTCATTTATTTCTTTTTATATTTATTTATAAATAAGTAATTATTATTATAATTAATTATTATAATTAATTATTATAATTATCTCATAATCCCTCCTTATCCACCTTTTATTAATGAAGATTCATTAGAATATATTCATTAGTGATTTTATATTAATATTTAGCATTTTGTTTAATTTCAGGTTCATTTAAACCTTTTAAAAGTACAGGAACCGACATGTCATCAATTCAACGAAAGTCAAGCGTCACAAGATCGTCGAGTGCAATGACTAATTTATAGTTATAATAGAAATCCATAATTTTATCAGTATAACTAGTCCATACTACCATACATACATACATATAGACTATGTACAGCACGTTTACTTTATAGTGTTCTTTTTTAAATTCCTAATACTACTACTATAATACTGCTTCCTTAGTTATTAGGACACTACAAAGTAAATTGTCTGTATAAGTAGGTAGGTGATATACTCTAGGTATACGTATACTGATTACGTGATTAATTTAGTATTGTCCTTAATGGTGTTAAAATATATTATAGATATATCTGTATTTGTATAAAGCTTTAACTTGTTTCAAAATTTCTTAATGTTAATTTTCTAATAAATATTACAATTACTAATTAACTAATGATCATTACAAATAAAAAATGCATAAATATCACTCTCACTATTAAGTTTAATCCAATATTCATAAACACATTATAAATATGCCAGTAGCCCTTATCCATACACGGTCAAAATAAAGACAATTTCTAAAACAAGCATCTCAATTGAAACCAGCTCGCAAAATTCTAATTTAAAACATTAAAATAATATTTATTTAAAAAATGAAGGTTACGGTGTCCTACTCAATTCTAGTAGCTATAAACATTTTTGCAAAATCCTATATCATTTCTTTACAAACAAACAATTCCTTTCCAACATTCTCACCGGTCTCCAAAGACAGTCCCTTAAATACCAAATTAAAACTTAGGTATGGAATGCATATATATGTCTTTTATTAATATTATTTTTTACTATGCCTAGATTTTTAGGTATTTTTTAATTGTTATTTTTACCAACATATTAAGTGAATATAAAACTAATTAAATCAATTAAAAATAGTTAGTAAATCTTAATATATCGGTCTTTTCAAGTGGAGTAGAAGTATAGTTAATTTTTGTATCTGTGTATCTTTGTCACCCCTGCTGTTAATATTATTTTTACCTATCGCTTATTTAGATTAGAAGCGATTGACATCCTCCACGTGACGATAGTTAATTGTATAAACAATTGTCTATCTTTAATACCAAGAAGGCCAAAGCCAAAAGATAAACAATGATAAACCTAAACAAATGCAATATGTATATTTTTTAAATTCCTTTCCAACTTCATTCAACATCAACCCTTGATATGATTTTAAACCACATTTTACGATACTGCATTAATTGCAAAAATAACCGTCTCTAATTTTTAAAGTTTAGAAATTTGTTGCATTTGATTAATTTATTGAGATTTTTCTATTTAGTAGAATTTTTAAGTTCTGATTCAGAAGTTCTAATTTAAATTATAACCTAAAAATTTACACATTAAAATAAAACGTTAAATATTTTTAGTAAAATGATATCACCAGAAACGCGTTGTTTAACCTGTAATAACACCATTGAAAATCTTGAAATAAATCTTGAAAGTGGCACAAAAGCTGACACTAATGTGCGACCGCGTCATTCGTCATTTGTTAAATGCTGTTTAGTGTTAGCATACGTTATTATTTTTATCCTCCTTTTTATTATTGCACAGCTCGTCTTTAATCCATTTTTTAAAGACCAACATTGTCCAACGGATTCAATTTCTTTTACCAAACTCAAGTAAAGAATATTTTTACTTTCATTATAAATATTTTCAAATTATTATTGATCATTTAATTCTCTACTTTGATATTTTTTATAGACAAAATTGCTATAATATTTCCGAGGATCAAGTCTGCTCATATAGAATAAATCCTTCAACAAATTATTGCTATCGTATTGGGGATCGCGGACCGTGTGGGGAAAACATGGCATTTTATATTCAAGATTATGAATCTCATTTTGGACGTTGTTCGTGTAATTACATCAACAATCACCGTGCCCTGATTCCTGACGAAAGAGGAAAAAATTGCTATTTTGTTTTTTCACAGGTAATTAAATTCAATTTTCAAAAAACTTATTGGTCATGGTTCAATTGTTTATTTCTATTTATTTAATTTGTTTTTAAGGGATATTGCAAGGAAGGCCAATGGCTTAATTTGGTTTATCTAAACGAAAGTTCAGAAAGGCAAATTGCTGTTTGTGAAGACAATTTTTGCAAATCTGAAGAATCTTCTGTTCCCTTTATAATTGAAGATCAAAACCCAAATAAAACTTGTGTCAAATATGAACAAACTTCGGAATTCTGCCCTGATATTCAAAATTATTATATTAAGTTTACCCCTGAATTCGTATATCCCCATTGTGTGCACAAGGATGATTTAAATTCAAAAAAACTTAAAGCAGCAGGATCACCCTATTCAATGTATTTCGAAAAGCCTCCAGATCAAATCATTAGATCACCTTATAGAAAAACAAGACATCGCAAGGCAGGTAAAATTGTTGGTTAATATGGTTATAAAATTTCTTTCAATTAAATTAATACACAAAAGCACAAAATATAAGCACAAAAAAGCATAAGCACAAAATATTTAAAACCGTTTTTGAAAATAGCACAATGATCATTTAATTTTAAATAACATTAAATATGTGCACATAAGCAAGGTTTATACTTATACATATAAAATAAATGAATTTACAATGTTTACATGAATTTAATTTTAGCTGTACAAAAATATTTATGGAAAATTGATGCTGTTTTTTGACTTATTCACCGATAACAGATTGCCGTTTTTACTGTATATTGCTAATAAATATAAATGCCAAATGCGTGTATTCACAATTCACATATTGCTAAAGAACTAACGGTGTTATAATGTAAGAAGGAATGCTGATGAATGGCTTACTGAAAAAATGAAAATAAAAATGTATAATTTTTAGATATTTATCATCATTTATTGTTAGTCATTTATTAAACTATCACTAATCCAATACTTAAAATATCCGAAACTGAATAAAATTAATTAATTGAAAGTAGGATATATTATAACAGTTTTAACATATTATAATCCATATAGTATTATTGGAATTGGAATTTAAAATTGAAATTTACAAATTTTGAATAAAACGATAAAAAATCATTTAAATTAATACATTGAGGGGACTAGGCAAAGATAACCAAAAATTCATCATTGTAATTAATAATTTAAATACATATAGTAGTTTATACCACATGGGCAATGTCCAACATATTAGTGGTTTTGTGAAATTCTTCATAAATTCATAAACAATAATAAACAACGAAAATTTTAAATTAATTAATCATATTTTACAAATATTCTCAAGTTATATTTAATAGGAAAAATTCATGAAATATTACACTCATAATCTCAATCATTTTTGAAGATCAGGCGAACGATGACCAGGCGGACCAGGACAAATGTGTCCAAACACTTTAACTTTTTGTGAAATGAATTTATTCATTGCTTCATTGAGCAAAAGGGTTCTTTTGTATTTTTCGACCAATTCGAGTTCTTTTTGGCGCCTTTTCTCTCGTGATGCTTTGGCCGATGCCGTGTTCTTCGCCCGCTTTGCATAATACTCCGGAGTCTTCTCCTCTTCTGGAACAACCTATTAAGAAACGAAAAAAATATAATTTTATTATTATATTTATCAAATCTAAAATAATCAAGATTATAAAATTGATAATTTATAATATGATTTCGTAATTTCCGATCATCATCAATCAATAAGAAATTCTCAGCAAGCTATGATTTTATAATAATGTATATTAAAATTAATTTTAGAGATAATTATTTTAATTAAGAGTAAATTTTAATTATTTTACCCTTTTTTTCCGAACTTGTCGAATCGGGGTGTCAAACTTCATTTCTATCTTCTTTTTATTCCCAGTTTTCTTAGGCTTGGTAGCCTTAACAGGGGGATTTCCAGCAGAGGTAGACGTCATTGAGTCAAGCAAGACAGTGTCAGTCGAGACGTGGTCGAGAAAATGAGGATCAGTCGAATCATGGCCTAAGGTACATAGGTCAGTTGAGCTCGAGACGGACTCACTTTCGTCAATCACCAAATCCCCGGATGAGCTTGAGGGTGGGGAATTGGATGGATTTCCCAAGGTACTCTTTGGTTTTGGCAGATTGTTCAATAGATTTTCGTACTCTTCGATTATCACCTCTGGAACCAACATTTGACCCGAATCGAACTCACCCGAACTTTCAGGCTCACATTTGATGGGTGGATCAGAGAAAGACATTTTGAACGGACGGAAGTCGGAAAATGAAAAGGAGTTTGGGGATGTCGACAATAACAAAGGAGATGACTCAAACTTAAATGACTCACTTTGTAAGAATATATAATATACTAAAATGCAAATTGTGTATGTATTATAATTTTATAATGCATTCAAAACGTATTAAATATATATTTTAGAAAAAATAATATATACATTATATACAACTATTGTTAGTATATATGAAAATTGTAAAGATGCAATTGAAAAATAACGAATTGTTGAATAATACATCTATAGGTATATCATAGTTTATTCAAGAATGTAACATGTATTCAGAATTATACATACGTATTTAGTTAGACGTAAATGAGATGCAATAAATATATATTTCTTAAATTCTTTTACTAGTCCTTTTGCTTAAGAGTCCAAAAAGTTAATAAGCTAATACTATAGGTATATAATCTTAAAATGCCATTTAAAAATTATACAAAAGAGTAATGAATGTATTATCTTTAATTAACTACTAATATTTTTTAAAGGTAGTATAATCCTTGGGAATTTCGATCGAGTTATTGAAAATAAAAATTAATAGCGTCCAATAAATTACAGTAATTAATAATAGTAATTAATATCACAAATTAAGTAAATCATAAAACTAATTGCAAGATTACATAAGTGTCAAAAATGATGAATTCGAAAATAATATTATAAATTCTTACATTTGAATAACGCAATAAAATAAACATGCTCGATGATGAAAAAATGAAATAAATAATTAATTTAAATAAACTATCAAAGAAATTGGTAACATTGTTCCACAAAATTAATTATATTAACAGAAAAATAATTTTCAACTTGCATAATTAAATTTAAGTGTATCTTTGGATTTTTATCCAATTATCATGTCACGTCAAATTATTGAAATTAATTTAAAGATGTTGTTTCTTGGTTTTAAAAAAGATCATGCTTACAATAATCTTCATAAAGTGCAAATTAAAGTTTTAACCTTACATGATACGATCAAATTTCAAAGAATTAAAGTAGGAAAATTGGAAAAAAAGAATTATGTATGAATTATTTTGACACTATAAATTTTGTGATTGATTCTCTTTCCTTTTGATGCACAAACTCAGGTTGGATTCACGCTTGTTTTAAGGAGCCTCGAGGGGCAGAATTGGATCGCGCCAAAATTCGAAATTATTGAAGTCATCAATTTGACTAGGATCTTGATACGTCTGCGTATTCTTGTAGACAGGGAAGATGTGGTCAGCAAGCTCGACCAGACTTGTGTACCTGAAAATTACATTTAATTAATTGAATTGAAATTGAAAAATCCCAAATGTTAAGGATTAAAGTAGAGAAGAAATTCCGCATGCGACTGCATGGTTTTTAAAGCCCATTAGTTTTATGAATAAAGCAAACTCATCTGCGTCATCTTGAACAACGCATTTGATTATTAATATTCTTAATTGTCTCTTCTTTAAGATTTTTTCAGTCAAAAGAAAAAAAGGAGGTTAGGAATGGGGAAACACGCAGTTTTTTTAAGTCAAACAAAATAGTTTTTATTCTAATACGTAAATCTTAAACTATAAACTTTGCAAAAACATTTTGAATATTTTGCAAAACAACTTGGATGCAGTCAATCAATGTAAGATGTAAGATGATTAATTATTTGACTAAATAAGATCAACTAACTTAATATCTTAATCTCGTCCATAATTCCTAAATTGGTCATTTTCTACTCAATCACAGCTTCACAACTAAAGATAATCTCTATTTAAACTATTTCTTACAATTAGTTATTTCCTCACTGATGGTCCTGTATTTAGAGTAATGCCTATGGTATAATGCAAGTCGTCTTTTTCATAGCATAGTAAAGAGAATAAAAGATGAGCAAACAAAATATTAATAAACAAAAGAAGAAAACTTACAGAAAGAGAAAATAAATAAATTGTTAAATATTAATAAATTATGGAATCAACAGGAAAAAAGCCATTGAAAGAGCGGAAAAGACAGACGGAGAAGAAGGGAAAATACCTAAGAAAATTTCTCCATTGAGAAAGAAAAGTAAATTTTCGTCTTCTTCTTTCAAACCTCCTTTCCCTTTTTAATACCTTGGGAAAATGTCACCGACAAGGTGGCTAAGGCCAATGTATCTGAACCAATCAAAGTCAACGAAAAATAAATTTAAACACTTTTCCAAATCGAATAAATAAATTCCTAATCAATAAATAGCTAAAAATCAATCTTTTGGTTAAACCCACGCGTTGCCCCCATTCCTTAACTTTCCTAATACGATTTACAATAATGGAGAGATATTGAAAACGCATAGAAAATTTCCCTTTTTTTAGAAAAGTGAGGCGCGGAAGTTGAATATTTACAAAATATACATTCCAGAATTGAAATTGGAATTAATTGGAAACTCACGATGATTGAAATGTGTTCGTCAGAGCATGGCGCAATTCTCCTTTGTGATTGATGGTGAAAATTCGTGAAATTGGAATATCAACTGCCCTGTAGGCCCAAACGTCATTAATTTTGTTGCCGTAGCCAGCATAGAATGGATTATCAGTGAATAGTCTCTGCAAATATAATAAAATTAGAATTCATTAGAATTAAACCAAATTAATTAACAAATTAATTAATTATTAACAAACCAAATATTTATTATGAAAAATCTTGAAAATAATTCTAAAATTTCAATTTTGTTTAAAACCAACAAATCAAATTCTAAACTTACTTGTACGTCTTTGAGACAAGCAATCTTAAATTCTTCAGGCTTCTTTTCAATGACTTCTCTATGAAGGGCCGACATTAACGATGTTGGATTCAAAAGCAATGGGCCGTCTGGCAAAGTTACGTCTCCTTGTTTAATTGACTTGAGATACTCCCTTGTGATAGTCGCTTGCCCTACACAATTAATATCCAATAGTATTAAATACATATATACCATAAATATTCAACTTTTTTGATAATTTAACAATAAATTGATAATTAATTTAAATGAGAGATAATCAATTTGTTTTTTATTTACCAATAGCTCTAGCTGACAAATACAGCATTTTGTAACCATTGTCTTGTATTTGAGTAAAGAGATGAGCAACTCCGCTTTGAGCCCAATCGTTCCCAATAATGGGAAGGATATGTCCAAGCACATCAGATTTGGTAATGGTTCCATCAATGTCAGAAATGACTACACGATCATCATGGCGCCAAAGGTAAATGTGACATCGAGCAACCGTCGTTCCTTGGTATGCTGTAGTTACGCTAAAAACTGCCTCGTTTTGTCCGTATTTCAATCCCAATTCCCTCTGTAAATAACAATTTCAATGAATTAAATAATTATTGAATGAATGAATGAATGAATGAATTTTGACTAGGTAAATAAAATTGCTTAATTGTCTCAATTTAGTTTAAATTAGTTAGATGTGCGAACTTGGGTTTTGTGAATTGAAAAAACTTACAATTTGCTCAGTAGTGAGTCGAAGACTCTTTTTAAATTTATCCGGGCTAACTCGATTGTTGTTCATTCCAATGATATCAATTGGTGCAGGTTTATTGAGGATTTTTGTAATTTCCTCTTCAGGCTTCAGAT
Source organism: Neelides folsomi (assembly GCA_034687125.1). Taxonomy (NCBI): domain Eukaryota; kingdom Metazoa; phylum Arthropoda; class Collembola; order Neelipleona; family Neelidae; genus Neelides; species Neelides folsomi. Next base: position 41,157 of record JAQGBZ010000125.1, read on the forward strand.
CCTTTGGTGGAGTTGGGGATGACTTTGGCGGTGTTTTGGGTGGGGTCTTTGGCGGCGATTTTGATTCAATATTCAATTCAGACTCATCGGATGAGGTATGTGCAGAAATTGGTTTCTCCTTCCCCTCTTCAGCCTTTGCCCCCCATGGGAACCACGTGTACCCACGACGTTTATCCCCCGTTTCCTTATCTTCTTTAGAAGGAGATCCACTTGTTGGAAGTGCTGGAATTCCCTCTTTCTTCGTATACTGATCAATCAAACTAGAAAAAAATCATTATAATTAAATTTTCTTTAATTTATGATTTTTTCATCTCAAAAATAAAAATTTCATAATAATTTGGCGAATATTGAAATTTCATAATATTAACATTTCCCCCTAATTAGATTAAGTGAATAATTAAACTCACTTTTCGTAAACTTTTTGTGGTAAAGGTCGCTTGAAGAAAGTAGTCGAAAAGAGCTGAGGAAGTGCAGCAAGCCATGGAACCAAACGTCCATCAATCTTCACCACAATTGACTCCGGAGCAGCGTTGAGCAACAATGAAGGATTCTCTACCAACTCATCAAATGTCATTTGTGACTGATCAAACAACCCCAGTTGACTTCCGCAGAAACTGACTCCTTCAAACAACGGCCCTTCCCCATCACTCTGTCGCTTGCTATGAGCTTCCATAAAAGCCGCCATTGTGGGATTCCTCGGTGACCCAGGGGCTGGTGAATGAGGAAGAGAACTTCCTTTTCCCGACTCAACATCTTCTTCGACGTTTTCCCTCCCTTCGCGTTCAGCCTTGCCAAAATTTGGAAAATACAAAGCAGCCACTTCTGGGTCCATTTGTTCCAAATTTAAGTCATCGAGGTACATGGCGGAATGTGCAGGAGGTGCCGTCGTTTCTGTTCCCTTCACTCCTTTCCCTTTCATGAAGGAGAACATACCGGCCAACATGGATTTGTTCACTGACTCTGTTCTAACTCGTTTTTCTTCTTCAACTTTCCCCTCGCCGTCTTTCGGTTTTTCGTCATTGCCCGTTGCAGGGGTGATGGCCGGGGTTGATGTTCCAGTTGAAGGTAATTCACCCCAAGCCCATTTGCCAACTTCTTCATCACCATCCTATTTTTTAAAATATTGACTATTTTAACTATTTGCTAATTAACTAAAAATACTTTACAATTAAGGAAAAGGAAATTATTTACTTATATGTTATTTATAAATATATGTAGTAATTTATGAAGTTTAGAGACATTGAATTTGGGTCGAACCTTGTTCATATGAGTTTTGCTAACTTCCAATTCCGAATCAGATTGAATGGGAGTTGAAGGTCTTGAAGGATGCGGAGTGTTTGTTGCATCCACTTCAGTATCAGAATAAAAATCTCTATGAAAACTTCGGCTACCGCTCATCTTCCCCATTTCAGGAACAGGAAGAGAAGAAGATTCAATTGATTCTAATTCCTCATCCATTTTGAATATGTCTTCATCTCCTCCGTCAATTAACTCATCGGCGGTCAACGCCTCTACTTTGATATCACTTTTAGAACCCTGAAAATTAATATAAAATTTTTAATTTTTAGTATTTTACATTTTAAATATTCACAAATTATTTATAAAAATTCATTATATAACAGTAGTAAATAAAAAACATTGAAATTATACATTATTATTTCTCCTCCTCTTTCTTCGTTTTCGTCTAGTTTTATTCTCTTCTGGTTTGGAGGAAGAAACTGAAGATTCCTTGAGTTGATCCGAAGAATCTTCCTGAATAGCTTGTTGGTTACTCGGTGAGATTGGAACTCCTTCAGGCATTTCATTATTCCGACTATTGAGGAGGAGATCCGTGTCGGAGAGTTGAGGAGAAGAAGGCAGTGGGGAAGTGGCAAGATTTTCATCTTCCAATTCTTCCTCATCACTGAATTCCTGGACGAAAAATGCTTCGCCAGAATCTCCCAATTTCATTCGAATCGGCACTGAATGCCCATTAACTTCGAGATCAACCACCTGGAAAAAACAAAATATAATAATTATTATTAAATAAATTAAATATATAAAACAATTATTTCTAAGAAATTGTCATTTAAAAAATATTTTCGTAATTTATTAATTTGAAATTAAAGACTGGCCTTTTCTCTAGATCTGAGAACCCCCAACTTCCCAAATCGTACATGAAAGGGAGAGCAATTATAAGTTCCATCTTCCTTCTCGACAATGATGACGTCGATGGCTCCAGTCAATGTAGCTCCATTGATCCCCGAGTAAAGCCCCTTCAAATTACCAAAAACTCTTCCTAACGGTGCGAGGTAATTCATCCCTCAAGTTCCACTGCGAAAAAATTAATCAATTAACAACTCAGTCCCACCAATTTAAAAAAAATGTAAAGTCCGATGTTGTTAACCTCTCAATGACTCTTTTTCATGTGAACTACGAGTATAATAAATTTGAGGTAAATTATAATAAACCGATTTGTTCAACCTCTAGATGTATAATATTACCAGTTGGAAGGTTATCTGGTCGTTAGGGAATGGAAAAGATAAAAAGAGCTCTGCAGGTTGAATGCAAAAGGAAAAGGAATGAGCCAAACAATTCACTTTATTACTCCATTTATCTAAATATACTCACAATGATATTTCCCTTTCCATGATGCTCATTATGTCACAAGTTCTTATAACCCCAAAGTGAATGGATAAAGAAGGAGATGGCCAACACACCCACGTCCAAGGGAGAGGGAAAAAACTGAAGAATCTTTGAATCTCGGCCAAGACTTTTAATAAACGACAATGCAGCTCTTTTATACAACGAACTTTGGAATTTAACCTTTTCCCTCACCCAGCTCAATACACTATCTCAATTTAATCAAATCATTTTTAATTATTATGACTAATGGTTTTATATAAACTAAAATATAAACCCGTCATAAATTAAGTATACCTAAGTCAAATACCATTGGATTCAATGATTGAATAAATCATATGATGTTACGTATGCAATTATTAAAATAAGCGAATCTGGATATGATCATAATTATATAACATAATTCATCATCATCATGTGTTTAATATCCTGTTCCTCATTTATTATTGGTTCCTAATCGGATAACGTTCATTTTCAGATGGAAAAATTGGAACGCCCATTTTCCTATATAATATAATAATAATATTTAAGAATTAGTAGTGGCAATATAAATAAAATAAATATAAATATAGCATTATTAATAAGTCATTAGAAAATCCCACGTATTTAAACAGATTACGTATTTTTCCTTCAACTGGCATAAGCTCAACTGTTATTTAATCTCGTATGACCCAAAAGTTCCATTTCATTAGTCGACATTCGATATTTAATTAAAACAACAAGTGAATTGACTTGTGAGTTGTAAATAAAATAAGAGCGCGGAATGTCATTGGGAAAACATTTGACAACAAATACACCACAAATGCTTTAACCAACTAACCATATCTCTAACTATGCACACATCATGACATCATATTTAATTCATATGTTTAAAACAAGTGACCATGAATAAATAGAACATTAATAAGTAAATGAATGTTTTAAATACTTTGTCAATAAACCACGCCTTTGGGCTTAAACAAATGGAAATGGAGTTTAATCAATCTGGAGTGTTTTATCTATTAAATGTTCTCAAGTATACAATGTACCACAAAGCTAACACGTTTATAATTTATTATGATGGATCGTATTGAATATTTATACAATAATACAATTTAATAAACACGAACATTACTTATGAATTATAAATACTTTTTCTGTATATAAAATACTTATGTTGCATACCTACATAATAATATAGTACATACTATTGTATATACATAATTACAAATATTATGTTAATAAATATACAAACCAAGGTGTATAGTTGAATATTTAGAGTTTATCAATAAGTCATTGAATAGTGTTTGATAATGGGGGGGGGGGGGGGGTAAAATGGGATTTAATCTCTCCACGTGCCACAAGAATCTCCATTTTACATAATGAAGTGGATGGTTGGTGTCAGTAATTTCATATATTCCCATATTAAAAAATGAACCCATAATAACCTCACATCACATGGCCTTTATCATATAAGAGTGAATTGTGAGTACACTTTGATGTAATATGGTTCATTTGAATGACACTCAAAGAATTGTCTATTAATATTGAAAGTAATAAAACATGTTGGAAGAAGATTGAAGAGTTGAGCAATTCCTGAACCATTGTTATTTCTTATATGTGGCTCTTCCTGCTCACTCATTGTCAGTCCTTATAAATCCAAACTCTCACTATCTCTCAATTCCTATAGTTTTGGCCTATGTCCATTCTTTACAAGACCTCTCTATGAAATTGAAACGATATCCCATAGCCGTTGCATAACTCTTCACGAGCTTCAAACTTTCTTCAATATTACACATAGCCAATTATTAATTGCAAACTGCCTCGATAATACCTCTAGGCTTTAACTAACAATAAAAATTAAACCCAGGTGTATTTAAAGAAATATTCTTATACTGTTAAAGATATAAGGAATATAAAATTAAAGATATAATATACGTTAAATACATTAACTTACGTTAAATAGATAATGTAAAATTAAATAGGCATATTAAGATAAACTTATACTTTTAACTCTACATATAATATTATAGTAAAAATGGATATTTTAAGTAGAGTGTAATTTATATGTGTATTTTGTTAGTCATATTTCTAACAAAAAGTGAATAAATTAAGTGTACATTTAATATAAATATTTAATGTTTATAAAAAATGTCTAAATGCATTGATGATGATTAGATAAACAAACAGAGAATGAGCTAAACGCTCCGGTTGGCAAACGCCTTAACTTCTTAAGAAAAACTATTTTGGAATTGGTGCTTGTTGTGTTGAATGTTGCAAGTACGATACGAACTTTACAAAGATGGTCATATTGATACATGAGATTTAAAGTTTATGCTATACAAATGCCTTACTTTATATGAATTACAGTTAATGGTAGGAAATAGCAGCTTACTAATAGCAGCTATAATTATTCATAGCTTAAAGGTATGTATTTAAGGATGTAAACGATGGCCTTTTTCCCGAGAGATGTGAAAGAAATGTAACGTTATTTTGATGTAATAAAACTTACAGAAATGAAGGTGACCGCTAAAGTTAAATCCGTTCAATTCCGCCCTCAATTCCCTCAATTTCGAGCAGCTTCAACCTCAAATTGATGAAAAGCTCAAAAATCCATACTCCTCTCAAATCTATCACTTTATATTGACTTAACTAGGTCTCAGTCTATCAAGTACAAATTGACTAAATAGACTCAAAACATAAAAGTATATAAATTTTTAATATATTAATTTCAACAACAATTTAACTTGATTAAAGTCCAAGTTAAATACAGTTGAATAGAATAATTGTTATTATTAAATCTAGGAACTGGAGAGTTTAATAATATTAAATATTCCTCAATGAGGATATGTATGGGAGAGTTTTAGTGAGCGTGTTGGCTCTTTAGAGTTTTTGGGTTGACTGGAGGTTGGAAGCAAATTGTTCGTCAGAGTAGTTGTGGATGAATCAAAGGCCGTGGAGGGTCAGGCCCACCACCTCGACCAATCAAAACCCCTTCCACACACCTCGTACGATTATCAAACACTCCAAGAAAAATTCGCTTACACGAGTTCCATGCCGTTGATCCTATTTGCATACTCATGAGATTCGCAAATGTGTAGCTGTACTATATGTATACCTATACTATACATTATAAATTCCTATTCCTTCAGAAAAATATATGAGAATCATCGACCTATACTACCTATGTAAATAATACCAAGGTGTATGGTTTATCCTTGGCTATTAATATAAAAACAGATCAGACAATCCACAGATACAAAAACTTCATTGAAATGGAGGTGTTGGCGCCCTGTCTGCGACGTACACACATTTCTTATATAACAAATTGCGTTCTTTTCCAACAAAAATCCATTCATTTGTCTTTCCCACCTTTTCCCTTTGTTCAGCGAGTTTAATACTCCAAGTACAATTTGTAATTTAATAATGTTTAATTTAATACAATGAGTATACTTAATACAATAATCCATTAAAAATTACAGAATAAATATTATAGGACTAATTTGATAATGGCTTTTAAATAAAATAAAATATAAAAGTCAGAGGATTTAAAAGTAAAGATAAGATGTGTCATGATGTGTCGTGATAATTTGATAATTTCCAAGAGTAAAAAATCAATATGTATAGCATATAGCAGTGGGTATTTGAAGTGAATTTAAACTACGCAGAAAGTGTAGTTTAGGTTTCAATGAAACGAGGAGAAATTCCTGTCTGGGTTTTTGGTCCTACTACGACGCAATAGGAGATTTGTTCTGGAAGAGGAAGAACGGCGTAGAAATTCCCCACTGCCCCACTCCCGCACCTCTATCAATTGGGCCAATGTTGAGAGTTTACGACCTTGAGGACGGGACAATCCCACATTCAACACACACCCCTATCTAGGAACATATCTTCCACTTCCACTTTACTTACACCCATCGACTAACTATATATGTTACATACATGTTAAATTACATTTAATTACATTATTGAGCAATTTACTAAAAGCATACGTTTATGCACTCCAATTCACATTGATATTGAAATGAGAGATGTTGGATTTTCCTCTTTTAATCTGGAAGTGCGCTGTTCGCTTAACTTTAAATTCTCATGTTTTCTTTCTACTCTTAATGTTAGCTCTTATTTAAATATTTATAATGGGGTAAGTTAAAGGAAGTTGAGGCGTGTGTTTGAATGGATTAAAGGAACTTCCTTTGTGAGTGTGAAGAAGCAGGAAGATGAAAAGGCCATTGAGGGCAAAGGCCTTGAGAATCCCTCAACCTCTTTCCCATTTGTAGATTTACTCCCATATACCATATATATTTATGTATTTATTTATGTATTTATAAATGTCTCTTCCCATTCTCCTGACACTATATAAGAATAGGTATGTGAGAATAAGCGGGAAGGAATATCTGAAAAGGAAGGAATAATTTTCTATCTCTCAACTCGAAAACATCACAAGATTCATCGATGAGTGAGGAACAAAAGAAGTTCGTCATTCAACTTCCGCTCTTCCGCTTATTGTGAGAATCTCGGATTTGAGCGATAATGAGATTTGCTCCCTTGTTTTCTCTTATCTATGCACTATGCAATTTCTTTGGCTCTTTGGCCCAATTAGCTGTCTAAACGTCGGATTCCTAATGGAGATCTTTTGCGTTGTTATCTTAAACATTCTCAATAAATAGGGATTAATCGAATATACTATAAAGACCATATCATGGCGTATGAAGCATGATCAAAAGGCTAACAATAAGTATTTTGAGAGTAAATGATATAAAAACCCATTATTCACTAACTATATTATTTTCAAAATTTTAATATTTATATACGGAATTCAAATTGGAAAATAAGATCGATCATTTCTTTTGCTATTCATTTACAAACCAAAGCACCATAATTGAAAGAAATGAATTTTGAATATGTAAAGTGTATGTGCTATACACTGATACATACTTGATACTGCATACTTGATTGATAATAATCCGATTATAGAAATAGGTATTTAAATTAGATTTTTTTTACCTAAAATGATACTTGAACAATGTTAAACATTGATAGAATTTGTGTTCTTGAACTACAATTGAAAACTGTGATAAAATAAAATGCTTTAATTATAAACTACAAGGACTACCCCCTTGTTGGTATTCCATATACTTTACTTATAATCTCACACAGCCAGACAGACAGACACAGTAGACATTGAATTGTTCACCCGAACATATAAAAATTATGGATTAAAACAACCTTATACTTCAACATCACATGACCAAAAATTAAATTTAAAAACAAATGTGAAATAAAATATCTTTAAAGTAAACAATAAAATTTTAAATAATAATCAAATGTTTAATATCCGTAAGCTCATTTACAGGTTATTATTAAAGGTAAATAATTCCAAACAGAGAGAAGTTCTACTATATTATTTACAAAACCACGACACTATAGAGTACCATTACATTATAACAAGAATAATAACGATAAAAGTCAAAAGACATTTGTTCGAATAAAGAAAGATATTTCACTAAAAACGAAAAACGAGCGTTTTATGTGTCATCCTCGTGCTCATCGTATCATGTGCTTTTGTGTCAGGAAGCTAATGCTAAATATAGGTGAATGGACCATTAATAAATATTCCAGAAAAATAAATTATTTTATTTTATAATCCACATTAATCCATTCTTCTGAATTCTGAATAGAATAATTCATTATAGAACGAGAACGATTCTTATGGTTATTAATTTATCTAAATATGGCATGGTAGGAAATGAAGCCGAGTTCCCTATACGGGATTTAATATGTAAACTGCTAATCATTCTTGTTAAATGTGTGAGTAATAGAGTAATGGTAGTCGGAGAATTAACTAGACCGTGTCATTTAAACCTTTCGAGCTTTCCTACTTTCACTCTAATAATATTCCTCTCTACACCAAATAAGTAAATTGTAAACAAAAACACCTTGAAGCGAACACTTTCTAAATACCAATAAATTGAATGAACTTTATGAGCTATTTAATGAAAGAGAAAGACTGAAGATTCCCGATGCAACAGATCCCTTTGTTACATAATCTATGAATGCCAATGGATTGAAAGGTCGGAATGATTTACCTGGGCAGTTTGGATGAAAGATCGATCGATAAAAAGGTTATTAAACTTCCTTTAGCTAGCCCCGAATATTCTTCTATTTAACACGGTCGGAATGGGTGGGAGATGAAGAAGCGGAGATGCGGGAGAGATCGGGTGTTTTATAATAAACCTCAGAGTTCACTAACATCTCAATGAGAACTGACGATGGGAATAAAAAAGGTTGACGTCCGAAACGTAAGTAAAAAATAAGAAGGGAATCCCCTTCAACTCACCTCCAAGTCAATCAGTCCATGGACTTCACGTTCAGCTTCTCCTTCACTTGGGAATTTATCTTCATCCCCCAATTAGCACATGGTGGGATAATGGAACGGGGTTAAATGTAATCCACTTATTTTTAATTTTACAATAATTTCGACTCCGAAGATGATGGGACTGGAAAGAATTGGCTACCAGATTTTAGCAATTTACTTTTATTTATAAATAGAAATTGTCTCAATTCATACTGGAAAGAAATGTTGGACTAAAGGGTGAGAGGAATTCAAACTGCTTGGTTTCTAAATTGATAAACTATATATTGCTTTTTTAACCTTTAATTAATATAATCACAATTACGGATAAATTATAGACATAAATAGTGTCAGGATGGCTACTCCAGGTCCCAATCTCTCAGATTTTGGTCCAGACTCTGGAGGAAGACTCAAGGTAAATTAATTTAGGTTGATTTAACAATTGGCCCTTTTATAACCATTATCGGCTTATTCGGCGTCGTTTCATTTTATAAAAAAATTGTAGAAATTCTTAATTTCATTAAATCTTATAGATTTGCCATTATAATGATAAAATAATAATATATTTCATTTGATTCGGTGTATAAACTAATTTGCTACATTATCTTTTAAGGGCGTAACGATTGTAAAGCCGATTGTCGTTGGAAATGTCGCTCGTTGGTTTGGGAAGAAACGTGAGGAAGATGGTCACACACACAGCTGGACAGTTTACATTCGTCCTTACGGTCCTGAGGATTATTCCTCCTTCATCAAAAAAGTTCATTTCAAACTCCATGACTCTTATGCCAATCCAAATCGAATCGTCACTCGTCCGCCCTACGAAGTTCAGGAAACTGGATGGGGAGAGTTTGAAGTTACAATTAAAATCCATTTCCACGATCCCATTGAAAGGCCTGTAAGTATACAACAAACGTTTAATTTCACTTAACTATAATATAATTAAAATTCTTAAATATCCAATTTTGTGAATTTTTAAATTAATATAAAACGATTTTTTACTTTTTCAGGTCACATTGTACCATGTTCTTAAGCTGTTTGTCAGTGGCGGCGAAGGATCCCAACCAGTTGCAATGAAAAAACCTCTCGTTTCTGAATTTTATGACGAAATCACATTCCTTGACCCAAGTCTTGCTATGGCTGCCTTCCTTGATGCTGTTCGACCAGCAACTGCTTACAAACATGATACTGATTGTGAGATTTTACAAATTAATTAAACCTTATAAAGCTTATAACTTTTAATAATTTATCTGAAACTTAGATTTTTAATGCTTATATATAGTAGTTTATTTAAGTTTGTTTTGAAGTCAGTTACTAAAATATTGCATTTATAGATCAATTATATTAAAATTATTTCACATTGATTTCATTTTTAAATTAGTTGAAGAAAAGAAGCGCCAAGCCAAGCGACAAATTGGAGATGCTCGAATACGAGTCAAATCAGCTATCGGAGATTTAAAGGAGAAACTCACCCTCGCCCGAAACACAATAACTTCCATCAAAGAAGAGATGAAAACGGGAGAAAAGGGAGAAACTCCTAAACGACCTCCACTTCCAGCACTTCTACCAGTAAAAGCATTTCAAGCTGCGGCCAAAGAGGCTTCACTTGCAATCAAAATTGAGCAAAATCCTTAATATTTTCATTTCTATTTACTCATTGTAAATATTACTCTTTAAAACACTTAGTATTAGTTCTAGTATCGCATTTATATCTTTTTTAATATTATAAGTAATATACTTATTAAATTACTTTTATATCTTCTACTATACTATAAATACTATACATACTAATATACAAATAAAAATGTTATATAATGTCATCTTAATGTTAATGATTAACTACCATTAAGTAATTATAAGTTAATGATTTAACCATTTAACGATAAATATTAATGATAAAGTTGATTGAACAGTTGATATTTGAATCTAGAAAGAATGGTGAATTTTGATAATTGAATAAAATATGAATTGCAATAAATGAAAGTGAATTGAATTTTAATTTATCGGAATAAAAACCTCATTTTATTTCTCATTTTCCGTTGGCCACCAATTAGATTACTTAAGCCTTAAGAGCAAAGTTTCTCTTAGGGAAGGCTCTCATCTTCTTGAGGGTCTTAGGAGTCTTGAGGTTCTTTTCGTGCTTGGTCAACTCACGTCTCTTTGCACGCGTCTTCTTCGGCCTCAAGTCAATGGGAATTTGCTTCTTGTTCTGAAATTAAAAAATTCATAAATTAGCTTCGTGATTTTAACATCAATCAAGTAAATAAGTAAATTGGATATGACTTTAGTTCCCATTTAACAAATATCAATAAATGCAAAAGGTGATGATTTTATATTTAATTGCCTTGTAGTATTTCTTCAAATTCTCCTTTTGCTTCTGGTGCATAACAATGTAAACTCGGGCGATCGCTTTCCTCACCACGCGGCTGAAATTAACAAATTGGATTAATTTATAATTTTAACAATCCTTCAAATATAATAGTATGAATCTTGAATGATTATAGTTATTGAATTTAAAGTTAAATTGTTATAACGTTATTGTATTTAATTATTAATTCTATTTACATTTTTGAGAGTTTCGACGCCGCTCCACCGGTGACTTTCGCCACTCTGAGGGACTGAAGTTCTCCTTTGAGGTCATCAAGTTGCTTCTCCAAGTCCTCTTTCTTCTTCAGCCGCAGCTCGCTGCATTTGACCTTCACCTATAAACCAATCAACTTATTAATTTCTACCTTAATTAACCTTCTCAAAACTCAATTAAATGCGGAAATGTAAATTGGCCACGTTGACTCAATCTCAAATTGTATTCATCATTCCTCCCAAACAATCGCTATTTTAATTTCCCATTGTTGATAAACTTATTCAATGGTATTTGAAGGGTCAAGTGGAGGTCAAAATAGAATGATTAAGAGTTAATTGAAGGTTTAACTTACCATTTTGGACAATTATCGATGGGGAGGATGGCGACTTGAGTGACCGGGCCGTGTGGCTGTGAAGTCTTGTTGGTTGTCAGAAGATGGCGGTCGAAGTCGAAATTTCCCTTTCCCTTATCTTCCCCTATCCTTCCCTGTGCTTTTGGTAAACCCCCCTTGATATGCTCCAGGCTGCGATGAGCCATCAAAGTACAATTGCAATACAAAGCAAGTGATCCTACGTGTGTAAACAATTGACACTCCTCTCTTTAATCTCCAATTACATCTAATTACCCTCAAGGGTCCCTAATTATAAAGGTAAGTTGGAGTAAGATCACTTAATCTGGAATTAGTGTTTTTTGAACCTCAAAATCGTTGGTTTTATTTCTTGGAATTTACCGGCTTGACGCCGAACAATATTTTGATTTTAAGATTTTTATGAGCAAGATTATATTTAATTGTTATTTAAAGTTCACGATTAATTTGGAAAAATTCATTTTATCACAATTCTATTTGTATAATGTACAATAATTAAAATTAAAGCAGTAAAACCTTTTATGCATAAAATTATTTAATCGATAAGTACTTTTTAAATAATGATTTTTTTTAAATTTTAAATATGTAATATTACATATTTAGTATTAGGATTTATATAAAGTGACTGATTCGGATCGTTAAAATGGAATTTAACTTTTTCAATGTATTATTTGTAGAATGGCAAAGTGTACGAGAAGCGCCGCATTCCGTAAAATCGACGTGGACGAGTACAACGAGGACAATTACAAAGACGACGAAGTTGGGGAATCCAGCGTGTTGCCTGCAGGGCTCGACGAGAGCGAAATCACCGGATTGTTAAATTCCGGAAAGGCCGTCGACGCCCTTCGTCTATGCCTTCGATCGGCCCCTTTGGGATCGAAGAATTCGGCAATGAAAGAAGCAGCCTTGGGGTTGACCCTTCGTGCTCTCCTAGCCATCAAATCAAGTCAAATGGAAGAAGTGGTCGCGTCCCTTGACCCCGATTCCGTCGACACGCTCATGAAATACATTTACAGGGGTTTTGAAATGCCTTCGGACGGTTCTTCGGCACATTTGCTGTCCTGGCACGAGAAGGTGTTTGCCGTTGGTGGCATTGGCTCAATCACCCGAGTACTCACGGACAAAAAGAGAGTTTGAGACTTTCTTTGGTCCACCTGAGCATTTGCCAATTTACCTTAACTTTAACATTTATTAACAAATTAACAAATACCTACAATACTTACATGACCTACTAACATTAAACATAAAGCATAATTAATATGTATTAAATCGATTAATTAAAATTGAATGATTTATGAATTTAAATCAATTATATATATATAAAACTAAGTATACTTTTCTTTAATACTTTTTTAAATGTATTATGTTACAAGTTATGTTACAAATAATAATTTAAATTTCAAGTTTATTATTAATATTTATAGTAGTTTCATTTGTGTAAAGTTGTAGATTTAAAATTATTCGAATTGCTGAATGTATTATTAAACTTATCATACGTTTAATCATGATTTGATAAACAATGTATAATTATTTGTAAATTATGTAAATTGAGCTTTATCGAAAATTTAAGAATTAAACGTCATTGAAAATAATATTTATTCCACTTATTTAAATATATTTCATAAAGTGTCGATTCTGATGACACAAGAAGAATAGCAGCAACACTTTGCTCACAATTTTTATAAACAATAAATACTATATTTATCATATTTATTGACATATTTACAATCATAAGAATCTTTGAATAACATAAACAACAATAGTTAACAATTGATAGCTTAAAATTATATTGTAACTTAACCAGAAAAAGCATCATTTCTTTATAAGATTCCGTTGAGACAAGTGTTCAGTTAATTAACACTTTGTTTAACATAAAACATTGTAATAAAAATTTTAAAACAAAATAATTATTTAAACTTGTATCAATCGCAGACACTTTTGTGAGCACATTGCCTAATTTCTTGAGAATTTTTCTGAATCTAATATATATTTAATTTAATAAATATTATTCAAGATAATAAAATCATAACTGTAAGTTAGATAGGCATTTAATTAAAATTTGTATTTGATGAAGGAAATGACTAAAGAAGGGATAAAATTGTTAATATGATTTAAAGTATTTTTTTAATAAAATTTACTTTTTTAGCGCCTTAACAAACTTCTCACTTTTATATAAATAATTGTTCCGACTGTGAATTTAAGCCAGGAGGAGCCAAACGATGAACATGATTGCCACCCAGAGGAAGACCTTTGACAACACTTCTTGTTCTTCTCGTTGTTCCTCATTTAAAAATCCCGCTTGTTGAACTCCACCGGGTCCTCCAGTTCCCCAATTGAAGGCCGAGGCGAAGAATCCAAAAGGGAAGGCTCCGATGCCGAAACTCATATGGAACGATCCATTGGGGCCATCGAACAGTCGAGCTTCTGGAGGTTCCGTCCGACTCGGCGTAGGTCTTGGGGGGATCTTCGACCTCGGGTCGACCCCTGACCCTCCACGTCCGTACAGAGGAATGACTTTGTCCCGAGAAATTGCAGCTTTGCAGACGGGACAGGACTGGCGATTAGGACGAGTTTCGAGCCATTGATGGAGACAAGGCCAACAGAAGAGATGGCCACAATGGGAGACGACAGCGTCTTTGGCCACATCGAGACAAATGTTGCACTCGAAGGGTTTCTCGGCCTCATCGTCGTCGTCGTTTTTTTCCTCCGTCGGTCCCCGACGTTCCTCCTCTTGTGGTGGAGCTGTGGCGGACGTAGTAGTTGACGAAGCTGCTGCTTCTTCCATCTAATTTAAAAAAATAAACAATTAAATTCCATATTATGTATTGAATTATTTTATTATATACAAAATATTGTACCTAAGTATATTCAGTTTATTTATTTTATAATATTAGATTATCTAAATTAATTTTATAATGGGAATTTAAGCTAATGACTCACTCTGATCTTTAAAATGTATGATGACAATTATTGTAGGAATGCGTAAGATTTGGAAGTCCAAGATTTGGCCTTTGGGCCATCAACAACCACAACCTTACAACTTTTTATTAAGATAAATGATGAAATAATTCCACCACTAACTATAATAATTTCTAATTTTGTCTAAATTGTAATTGCTTTCAATTTAAAGAAAACACGACGATCCTAATATGACGAGTAAGTTAATTTGGTTAAATTCCTTTAGTTGCAATTAGACTTAATCGCCTCCTCTCCCTAAGATTTCAACGAGATGACAATACTATTGATTTCTCATATATAAAAAAGAGTTTAATCGTTGAGGATGTATTCCTCTGAAATTAAAGACAAGTGAGAAGTGACGAGGGTTGGTCGGTGTAGGGAGACGTGGGGTTGAAGGCAGTCACCTGTTACGGAATATGCGATGATATGAATATGTTGAAGGATCCTGCGCGAACTTCATCTCATCGTCCCAATGTTCGAAACTCGGCCGCTCAACGTCACTTTAAAACTTTAATTGTAATTTAATTTAATTGAAAAAATGAGTCAGCCTGTGGCCCAAACCATCGCCATCAACCTCGTCACGGGGAATGCGAATAAATTGAAGGAAATTCTCACGATCCTTGGATCCAATTTCCCATTTCAAGTAACAATCCCACTAATTATTAAATAATACATCTATTACAAATATATCCCAATTAAATTAGCTAATTGAATGTGAATTTCAATATAAACGATTTACTCAAAATACAAGCATTAGTTTATGTTTAACGTTTTATGAATTAAAAAATAACTCGAATGTTTTATTTTATAGTTGGTTACGAATAATATCGATTTACCGGAATATCAAGGAGACGGTGACACAGTGTCGAAGTTGAAATGCAAATCCGCTTTCGAGACCGTCCAAGGCCCCGTGATTGTCGAAGATACCTGTCTTTGTTTCAACGGAATGAAGGGACTGCCCGGGCCTTATATCAAATGGTTCCTTAAAGCTCTTGGGGCCGAAGGGCTGCACAAAATGCTCGTTGGGTTTGAAGACAAGACAGCTTATGCAGTTGCGACTCTCGCTTATTACGATCATGGCCTCAAAGATGTCATTCTCTTTAAAGTGAGTAAATCGTAAATCGTAATTAATATCATACACACTAAATTAGTAAAATTAGTAATATTTAACATTTTCAAATAATTAACTTATTTTATTTTATTATTATAGGGAATAACGGAAGGAGTAATTGTTGAACCAAGAGGTGACAAAGGATTTGGTTGGGATTCTGCGTTCCTTCCGCTCGGCTACGACAAAACCTATGCGGAGATGACTGCTGAAGAGAAAAACGAAGTTTCCCATCGGAAAAAGGCCATTGAAGCAATGAGGGATTATTTTATCGAGTCTCAGCTCAATGCAATGTAAAAACAAAACAAATGCACACAAAACTAAACAACTTCACCCGAAACATGACACTGATGAGCTGATGACACGAATAGCCAAATAAGAGGCAATGCAAAAGGGGAATGCAAAATACCGGAGATATTAAACACAAATTATGACCGAGATATTTACTTGAGAATAAATTAATTAGGATTGTCAATTTTAAAATCATTTATTTATTTTTAAAATCATGTAACAAACAATTTGATTATTAAGAATTTTTGTACAGTTATAAAAATTTACTTTATATTAATATAGGAAGAAAATACTATGTAAAATATTTATAGTGTCAATATATGTCAAAATTACAATTTTATATTGATTCAATATAATATATTGAATCAATAGCTTATAAAATAAGGATTTATTTGTCAATAAGCGTTCCACGAGATCTTCCCTTTTTAGCTTCCATGTTGCTTTGTGCCTGTTCGATCAATTTCCTCTTGTTCATCCCTTTACGCTCCAATTGCTTCTCGATAATCCTGGCATTGTTCGCGTAGGAATCCGCAACTTCTCGCTATCAAAATCAACCAGAAACAAAATTAAAAATTTCATTTAGCTTATCACGTTTTACTATCAGATCATACCAAATTATGGGTCTTATTGTGCTTATGGAGAAGCAAAAAAATTCAAAAATTTATTAAACTGCACAACTTATAACTAGGGAATCGATTTAAAAACATAACAAAAATGATCTTTTTTGATTTTATTCGAATAGTTCAAAAATTTAATTGAATATTTTACCTATGTTACCAATGTAAATTTGAATCTTGCATAAGACCAATAAGACACATAATTTGGTATGATCTGATATATTAAATATTTGGGACGTTTATATGAAATAAATTATAAAATTATTATATTTAGTATTTTGACTTACAGCTTCAATTTCGTCTTCTTCTTCGTCAATGGTAGAGACGGTGACTGAAGAGAATTTT
Source organism: Neelides folsomi (assembly GCA_034687125.1). Classification (NCBI taxonomy): domain Eukaryota; kingdom Metazoa; phylum Arthropoda; class Collembola; order Neelipleona; family Neelidae; genus Neelides; species Neelides folsomi. Next base: position 58,374 of record JAQGBZ010000125.1, read on the forward strand.
CCCATGTTCTTGGTGTGTTTGGTGACCATGACGGGTTTGAGATCTCCTTCAGTAGCTCGATCTTGTTTGAAAAGATTTCCCATTGGCCCTTCCCCTGAACTTGTCACAGCTCCACGGACGATGAAAACGACATTGCCAACCACATTGTGCATATAGTAAAGGACCAATCCACACCTATCGAATAAGAAAATTCAAAGTTAAAGGAAATTAGAATGACTGGCTTTTGAAAATTTCGAATGATGAGAAATGGTCAGATAATTGATTTTAGTTTTTTATTAGTTGTGTGGTTAATTTCTTGTACCTTTTGCATTTTTGCCTATGTTGCTTTTCAATCCCGTCAGATCTTTTTAGAAATACAGTTTCGTCTGGGTCAGAGGTGATTTTATGTGCATGTTTAGAACCGTCGATGACTCGAGCTCCGTCACGCTTCCTCATTGGTAAACTTTCAAGAGTACAATCTAAAATAGAGAAATAAAAATTTATTTATTATTTATTGTATACTATACTTTTTTAGCACATTCAATGAATTCTCTATATTAGGACAAATTATATTATTGTGATGTATAAATAAATATAGTTAAATATTATTGAATTTGTTTAAAAATGATTTAACTTTAATACCAATAATGAGGGTCATTTGTCCGCATAGGCAATAATAAGTGAGGAGTGGTTTATCTCCCGAATATTCCTCTTGATCTCGCGTGTCAGAACATACAATACTTCGAGATACAACCTTCGGCATCTTTAATTAGTTTTAAAGCCAATTTAACTAAACTTTAAAGAGATAATTTTTAAACACAAAGCACAAGGTTGTTAAAGTTCAACCAAAATATCGAATTGTTGGTAAATTCGTTTGAAAAGAGGTTAGAAATTGAGACGATTTGAATGCAGCGGTTTGTCACGCGATTCTGTGCACCAAGCTTTTTCTCTTCCAAAATCCAATTTTTTCAATCTTCAACATTGGCACGCGAACCGCCTTAACTTTTAATTAAATTGTTCGCGATTAATCCAAATTAATCTCTTGCTACTTGATTCATTCTTAATCTTAAATATAATTCGTTGATGTTAAGCTATTAATTATTAAACTAGCTTTAAGTTATTCAGTTATATTCAACATAAAAATAATTTTTCTTCAATTCCTGGAATGGGAAACGTGGTCAAGTATTACAATCTCTCAATTTTGTAATATAGTATCCTCCCCTTAACATTACAAAATGGTCCTTTGTATTTGGGTAAGTTATTTTATATTTAACTAAACAATTAAACAATGTTGGAATAAAAGATAGAAGTAAATTCTAATTAATTTAATTTATTTCAGGTATGAGCGTCGGAATGCAGATGCAGCCGATGATGATGATGCGAGGGGCTGGGAATCCCCGCTATCCTCCACCTTCCCAATTAAGTTCTGATCACATGAGCCCTCGACCTCGTCTGGGTTATCAACCTTATCGTCTCTTCCCTCGTCAGCCGGCTCCGCCTGGAGGACCCCACGGAGGTCCTCATGGTCCACACGCCCCGCACGGCCCCGTCGATCCAAATCAAAGCTCTGAGTATGACGGTCGAAGGCTGAGGAAATCCCTTGTGAGGAAAACTGTCGATTACAACGCAGCTGTCATTAAAGGAATTCAAGTAAGACTCAAGCTCAAGCCAATTTAAAAATTATGAATTAATAATCATTTGACGCTTATAAATAATTTCAAAAAGTATCATTTAGATAATTAAATTGTTTAAGGTTTAAGTTTAAGTAATTAGCTTTAATTTCAACGGTTTAGTTATATTATATTGGTATGTTAATTTTAAATAGAATCGTGTTTGGCAACGAGATCATCGAGATCGAAGAGCACTTGAACCTGATTATTGCTACGGTCCTGACACCGTCCCTCCTTCCATGATGCTTGACAACCCCACAAATGCGGTCACAACTCGCTATGTCAAGTCGGCCACGAACAAAATGAGATGTCCGATCTTTTCCATGGCTTGGACTCCCGAAGGCAGACGGCTGGTCACTGGAGCCTCGTCCGGGGAATTTACGCTTTGGAACGGACTCACATTCAACTTTGAGACAATTCTCCAAGCACATGACACAGCTGTGAGGTCAATGGTTTGGTCACACAACGACATTTGGATGGTCACTGGAGATCATGCAGGATATGTCAAGTACTGGCAATCGAATATGAATAATGTCAAAATGTTCCAAGTAAGTTGAATTCATAAATTGTCTAAAATTAAATTTTAAATAAAATTTTTAACTAAAAACTTAATTTTATTCTTTAATTTTACTTATTAAAATCCAGTAATTGATTAGATAATCTATATTAATCTGTTATTTAATTAGGCCCATAAAGAAGCTCTCCGTGGACTTTCCTTTTCTCCAACTGATGCCAAATTCGCTTCCTGTTCTGATGACGGAACAGTGAGGATTTGGGACTTTTACACCTGTTATGAAGAAAAGGTTCTGAGAGGTCACGGAGCTGATGTGAAGTGTGTGGATTGGCATCCTCACAAAGGAATCATCGTTTCGGGATCTAAAGATTCACAACAGCCAATTAAATTATGGGACCCAAAAGCCGGAATTCCACTCACAACTTTGTAAGAATAAAAAAATATTCCATTCTAACTTACAATTAGTAATTAGTAATTATATAAAATATGTAAGATATTATTTTTATTTAGTTATATGAAAGTTTAAATTCTAATTTCATTTTTACAGGCATGCTCACAAAAGTACAGTGATGGACGCCCGTTGGAATCGTAATGGCAAATGGCTTTTGACTGCTTCCCGTGATCACCTCGTCAAACTGTTCGACATTCGTAAATTGAATACTGAGCTTCAAGTCTTCCGAGGCCACAAAAAAGAAGCTTCCACAATTGCATGGCATCCAATTCATGAATCTCTATTTGCATCTGGGGGATCAGACGGGTCAATTATTTTTTGGAATGTTGGGTAAATGACAATTTCATACAATTTACATCTAAATTCTATAGCTTTAAAATCCAATTACGATTAACGATGACAAATTTTAAAATTAATATTTGTCATCGTCATTATTTTTGGTCTTTAAAATTATAATTAATTCGTTTGTTTAAAGTTGCGAAAAAGAAGTTGGATCGATTGAGTCAGCTCATGACAACATCATTTGGACACTTGCGTGGCATCCCGTTGGACACATTTTGTGTTCAGGGTCAAACGACCATACGAGCAAATTCTGGACACGTCAGAAACCCGGAGACGTCATACGCGACAAAGGCCATGGAGCATTTCATGATTACTCAGCTCTCGATGAAAATGACATGGGTAAACAAATACAATTAAAAATTATACAAATTAGCTACTATTTAATGTAAATTAAATTGACGAAAAGAAAAGATGATTATATTCTCCATATTTTGAATCGATTCTATTGAATTATTTGCTAATAAAATCTCAGTTATCTACAATCTTTAAAACAATCAATTCTTTAAGACTTGTATTTTAATTTTCTTTTTTGTGTTGAGCAGAAGAGGCCTTCATTCCTGGTATGGGTCCTGAGGACAAAGTGGAAGGGAGCGAAATTGAGAAAGAGAGCGACCAGGTCATTCCAGGCCTTGACATCGCCGAGGCTGAAATCACAACAAAACTTGAGAAAGCCCTACCCAAGAAAACTCCCTACCAGAAACCAATCCCTAAGAAATTCCAAGCCATTTGGAATGATGCGAAACTTGATGATGAACTAGAAGATGAACGTGGAGGTAATTTGGAAATATCAAATTAATTATTATTTTTATTAACAATAATTGAATCAACTTTGTTATAAAATAAACTGTATTGTTAAATTCAAAATTTTTAAATAACACAATAAATTTTGAATTTGAATATTTTTTTCAATTTATTTATTAGCTATTTTATATCTTATAGGGCGAAATCCATTGCTTCCAAAACCACCAACTGACCGACCTGCTCCAGCCGCTGCATCTTCCACTTCAACACCCCCAGCCAGAAAAAGTGAACGTAAAGAAGAAACTGTTGATTTGTTCAATCCGAACATTGGATTTGGCCCAATGGGAACTCAATACAATGTTCCGAACACTCCTTTCCCCTTCCTTAATTCTCCTAATCCTTTTTGGAATCCTGGGATGGGACCACCACCAAATGCCCCGCCACCAAATGGGCCACCTCCGAGACCTCGACAGGATCGTGGAAGATCACGTGGTGGTGGTGGTTGGACAAGATGAAAATTCAGATTTTCAATCATGTTGATCCGAAAATTGTGAAATGATTCAAAACGACGAGTTCTTTTTTTATAAATCTTCATAAACCGGCATTACAAAAATGCATAAAGAAATAAAACCTTACTCGCACCATCGGCAATTAATTTTAAGGATTTAATAAAGAAATTCATAAAATAACTCACGATCATACATGAAGATGAATATTCATATTATCAATTCCGCTTTATTTGTGCTTTTGTTTTGTATGCTGATGCGTTTAATTGCAATTTCATGAAGCACTTCGAAAATAAAAAAAATAATACCTGAAGAAATTCTTATAAACATGTGTTGTAATCGGCTGAAACGAGATGCGATGAAATGATCAAATTATTTGTTTCTGCTTTTGCTTAATAAAACTATCCTTATTGCTTTATATAATAAAAAATTGTATAATTAGTAATATAGACTCTGGAATAACAAAAAATTAATTGTAATGTAATAAGTTTAACTGATTGTGAATTAGAATCGAATGACGTATTGATAAGATGAGATGAGAAATTGCTGTAACTGTTTACTAGAAACTCACGACAAGACCCGCGTTAGGTCAAAGTAGCCGCTTTAACTATTTATTGCAAATTACAAAATTATAATTTAGAACTTTTTAACTTTAATTATAATAAGTAAAGAATCGATAATTACTGTTATACTATTGAATTGTCTATTTTCACTTTTAGTGTTTAACTTACCTATATTTAATCGAGTATTATTGACGTGATTTTGTTTAAAACGTATCTCAAAGTCGTAAAGACAAAAAAGTTTGAGGATTTTGAATTATTTTGCAGCTGTTCCAATAATATTTATCACCATTAACTGTTAAATTAAGGATCTTCAGGTAATTATTAAAATAAAAGACCTTACATTAGCCATACTTTTTATATTACATATCCATATATTTTTCACCCATCATTAAAATAAATCTATTTAATAATAAAATATTTAGATTTCAAATGGCAGGGAAAGTCAAACCTGAAGCCACATTCATCAATGAAGAACTTCAACATCTTAATGTAATTTATAAAATACAAAGAAAACTATCATTTTATATATCTTTTATAATAAGTTACAATAAAAATTACTCTTTCTCATTCATGAAGAAATCGTCGTTTTTTTGGATTAATGATATTTATTTTATATGTAATATGACAATTAAGTTTTATATATTTAGAATTATATATTCATTTTTAGGATGATTTAGCATTATGTAAAACTGCGCCGAAACCTCTTGACCGAGCTTTCTCCTCTGGCGAATACGAAATTCCGGAACGGGCGATTTTGCAAGTTGTTTCAGTCGAGAATGTGGCTGTTCCGAAAAAAGATCAAAATTTTGATGGGCTTGAATCCTCTTTCAAAAAGAAACTTCTTAAAGTTACATTAACTGATGGATCATCATCATGTGATGCTCTCTTGATTGAACCACATACAAACCTCAGGTCTTTATTTTTAATTAAGTAACCTAACCTAATAAAAACTTTTTTCGAATTTAAGTATCAAATACTAAACTTGATTTTTTTATAGGGAAGATACAATTCCTGGTACAAAAGTTAGAATTTTGAGGAAGACGAAATTGAATCGTCGGATGTTCATTGTCAGCGGGGGATCCAAAGAAGTCGAAGTTCTCGGCGGGGTTGTGCCGGCTTTGAAGGAAAAATGGCTCCATAGTCGAACAAGAAATCCCGTTGATGGGTGGTCGTATGTGCCAAAGGATGGAAAAGATGGTCCACCTGTTTGGAGACCCTTTGGCTACAAATCTTCAATTGTTGTTGACAAAAACTTTAGAACTGCTAAAGTAAGCATCTGTTTTAAAAACCTTTATAAATATTTTTGGTCAATATTTATAAAAATATATTACTAGTTTTCTAAAATTTAGCTTTATATCTACTATCTATGTATTTTAATAGTTTAGTTTTATATACCAAGTTTAAAATGGCAATTTTGTTTTAAAATAGGCAATGGATTTGCTCAAAACGGATGGAGACGAAGAGAAAAAAGACGGCGGTGTTTTTGAGGCCCAAAGAAAAGAAGCAATTTCTGAATTGGCTAAGGTCGGCCCTAAGAAATTCGGAGCTGGAAAACAAGTAAGTTATCGTTCAATAAATAACATTTTAACGAAATTACTGAATTATACATTTCTCATAAATTACCTAATTGTCTATAGTAAAACTTATTTCAATTATTGCAGCTTCTCGAAAAAGAACTCGTTTATTTAATGGAAAAGGGTTTTAATCTCAACGAGTCCACAGAAGCGTTCAACAGATTCAAAAATACCCAAAAGGCTCTCAAGCACCTTCAAATGGCTCATGTAAGTTGATTGAAAAAAAATCTTTTAAATCGTTAATTGTTCAATTACGTAATTAATACATAGGCACATAATATTATAGAGTTGACTTACTTGATTAAATTGATTTTTTTTAATTTGTTTGCAATATAGGGAATAGAAGTCCCGGTCAAACCCGTTGAAGACAAGCCCGAAAAGAAGGCAAAGAAAAAAGGACGTAGGAGGGACGAAGAGGAGGACGATTATGACGACGGTGAAGTTCCTGTCCATCGAGCTAACAATATTTCTCTCTTTGGATTCATCTCCCAACAAATGAATTTAGCTGACGATTCGGCTGAACCAATTCCACCTCCGGAACCAGAAAGGGATTCATATCAACGATATGACAATCGTGGGAGGGGAAGAGGAGGTCGAGGTGATCGTGGTTATAGAGGAGGAGATCGCGGAGGTCGTGGAGGAGATCGCGGGGGCAGAGGAGGAGATCGAGGGGGCAGAGGAGGAGATCGAGGGGGCAGGGGAGGAGATCGAGGGGAACGTGGAGGGAGATTTCAAACTCCACGCTATGACAATCGCCAAGAAGAAGAAACTCTTTTTCAAGTTCCCCGTTCTTCCCATTCGAGAGGAAACGACCAAGGGAGTTACAATGACAGGAGATATGAACAAAAACCATTTGATCCTTCTGGGCATAATTTCCCTCAGCCAAATTGGTCAGAAGGATCCAATGGGTCAGGGTCTGGATTTGGCCGTTCTGGAAATAGTCGGAATGATTATCAGCAGCAATCTTCTGACTTTAACCGTTCTGCGGATTATCGGCAAGGTTCGGGATATACAAGGGGATCGGATTACAATAGTGGGACAGGTTATAATCGGGGATCGGATTATAGTAGAGATTCTGGGAATAGTCGAGGAACGGATTATAATCGTGGTTCGGGTTATAGAGGAGGGTCGGGTTATAGTCGCGGCTCGGATTACAACCATACTGAAAATAGAGGATCTGGATTTAGTCGAGGATCGGATTACAATAGTGGTATGGAAAATAGAGGAAGTTCGGGTTATAGTCGTGGTTCGGATTATAGACGTGGTTCGGATTATAGTCGAGGTTCGGATCGTGGTTCTGGTTATAATCGGGGACGTGGGAATTATGAAAATCCAGAACGTGAGTATTCGAAAGCACCGAGTGAAGCGATGAGTTCTTTCAGGAATCCTCAACCTCCACAACAACCATATGAAAGTGTTGGGGATTATGAACGAAAGCCAAATTACTCGACGACTTATTACAATTCATCCCGCCGTGGAGGAAGATAGTTATGGGAATTTTTAGAGTTAATTTAATGAATTTTTTCTAATAAGTTTTTGGTGAAGTTTCTACATGTATATGAAATATCATTTAAATTGCATTTGTTAATTTAATTTTTGTAATTTTAATAAAATTGAATGTTCAATTTAATATTTTTCTCCAAATGTAATTCTATAGATTAATCACAAATAATAAATCCTAATATCTAAATTCCAATAAAATCTAAATAAAGCACATCTTTTATTTATTTTATATTTGTAAACTCATTGTCAGGCTTTTAATTTCCATTTAATTCCTATATTCGAAAAATGATAAATTGAACAGCTCCATATTTTGAACCTTTATTGGAAATATGATTTATGATTTTAATTTAATTTATTATTTCCTCCTATTTTTTTAATCATATTTTTTTCTGCTAATTTTATAAAGTAGGTACTATTCTAATAGGGAGGTAAATTAAATGAATTCTTTTCCTTTCTGAGGATAAAAATAAAATATTAGAATTTATGAATGGCTTGTGGTTGAATTGAAGAACTTCTCTTGAAAGATTTTGATATGGTTAATTTGTTTAAGTTTGTACTTACAATTAAAGTCACATTTATCCCTTTCAAAAATCAACGTAAACAATTGCTAGCATGCTAGCGACAAATTTAGGGAAATTAACCATTTAATTTTATAAGACATTACGTAGGTACTATATAGTATTTTAATGAGTATTATCCTTTTCTTTTTTTTGTAGGCTGTGGGCAGTAAAATAATAAGTAATATGTATCTATAACAAATAAATCCATTCATAAATAATTTAATGTTATTAATTTAATGCTGTTACTGTTTTTCAAAAACTTGCCACAATATAATGAATTCTTTGGTTTTCCTTTATTAGAAACATTAAGAAATATTTATTATGTGTTTCCGCTCAATTAGTCATTTTAAACATAATTAATTTTTGTCAGATTTCAAATAACGTCATATTAAATTATATCATTAAAAGTTTCATTGAATATAATTTTTTTAAGAAACATTAAGGAAAATTGAATCGTTTTATTCTTTTAAATAAAAGTCACTAAGATTATAGTTTTTTTAATTCATTGAATGTTCGATAATCATTTCAAAAATCAAATATTATTTTAAATAATTCCATTCTTATAAAAATATTAAAAATGGAGAATATCTCGAATCCTATCCAATTTTCAATATTATTTAATAACTGCTCAAGTTTAGATAAAATGCAAAACTGCTCAGGTTTAGATAAAATGCAAAGTTGTTATCAATACCATATTGAATTTATTCCTCATGGATTGATTTTATTAATTGTTACCCTCATTGGATTGATTTTTAACACAATGAGCATTTTTGTTTTTCTTCGTCCAAAAATTAAATCAACTTATAGCATCATTATGATCGGACTTACAATTTCTGATATTATTTTCATCTTCATGTTTTTTCTACTTGGAATTAAATCTTTGACTCAATATTTATCATTTGACAATTCCTTCAGTATTATTTATATTCCATTCATTGGGACTGAAATAAGGGCTATTGCTTATACGGGTAAAAAATATCAAATATTTAAATGATCATTTTTAAATTAATAAACTATAATTTTGAAAATTTTCAATTTCATTAAAGTATTTAATCTTTTTTTGCAATTTAAAATTTAATATTAATCTTTTAATTATAGCTAAATAAAATATTTATTCTGTATTTAACTAACATGTTATTATTTATTTATTTATTAAAATAGCTAGATTGGCTTCAATTTATCATACAGTTGGAATTTCTATTGATCGAATTGTGGCAGTCAAATGGCCTACTGTTTATACGCAAAATAAAATGAATTACAAACGAGCCATTTTATCTTCATTGGTATTTTTCTTCTTCTCAATTTGCGTCAATATCTTCCGTTGGATTGAATGTGAACGAGTTCGTTGTATTGAAGCAGATCAGCCTAGATATGAAATTATGAAATCCCATATTTATAATCAGAAAAGTTATCAAGCATTTCAATTTTGGTCAATTTTTATCATTTTCAATTTTGTTCCAATACTTGCACTTATCATCATAAATACTGTGATTTGGAAAGGGGTAAGATTTTAAAGAATAGTGTACTAAATTCTTAAGTTTTATTTAATAATATTGTTAATATTATTTTATAATTATATATCAATAATAATAAAAGAACGTTTTATTAATTTTTATATATAGATCAAGAAAGCCCAAAAGTTTAAGACAAATTCAAATTTATCCAAGCGCGAATCGTCGAATGCATTAATGATTATTGCCGTTGTATTTATATTTGTTGTAACTGCTTTTCCAAAATTCATTTTAAATATATTGGAATATAGAGAAGTGAAACTTGACAATTCATGGAGAAATTTAGCCAATTTTTTTCTTGTGATTAATTCCGCCGCAAATTTTTTTATTTACTGCATTTGTGGAACTCGTTTTCGAATTGAATTTAAAAGAATGTTCATCTCTAAAATGGCCAACAGCTTTCCTTCTTTGAGAAGACATTATAACGTTAAGGTTGAAAGAAGTTCAAATTTCGAATTGTAAAATTTATGTATTTTAAATTAAACTAAAGTATTAAATAAAAAATAGCTTTGCTTAATCATTAATCATAATTCATAATCCAAAGAATAGTGACACAATGAGGATATTTTTAATTTAAAATTTCTAATAATGTATATAAGAATAAAAATTTTAATAATGCATTTAATTTACAAAGTTATTTACGCTGTTAATTATGTATGTATTTATAAATGTAATAAGTTAATTTTATGTATCAATTCAACCATCAATCCTTTACGTTGTTAATTATATTTTTTAATTATATTTATAATTATAATTGTATAATTTGTTAATTATATTTTTATATTACCTAACTTAACCTAACCTCCCAAATTTAATAATAGTACCATATATCACTTTCGTTATTATTAGTATAATTCGTGAATTCGTTTAACTTCAACTTCGTATTAATATTCATATTCAGATTATTCCATAAATGACAAATTGAATGTGAACGAGTTTATTGCATTCAAACAGATATGTGTAAATATGAAACTATTAAATCCCATATTTATAATCAGAAAAGTTATCAAGCATTTCAATTTTGGCCCATTATCATTTTTAATTTCGTCCCATTACTTGTACTCATCAACCATCATAAACACTGCGATTTGGAAAGGGGTGAGAAATTAATGAATTGTACTGAATTCTTAAGTTTTATTTAATATTATTGTTAATATTATTTTATAATTATATATCAATAATAATAAAAGAACGTTTTATTAATTTTTATATATAGATCATAATTAATTTTCTGCATTTGTGAAACTCGTTTTCGAATTGAATTTAAAAGAATGTTCATTTCAAAAATGATCAACAGCTTTCCTTCCTTGAGAAGACATTCTAACATTAAGGTTGAAAGAAAGGCTAACATTCGGAATCTCTGCAAAACCATGGTTTTTCCATGGTTCAAAACCATGTTCCATGGTTCCAGAGTGCATTTGAATAGGAATGGTGATTAGCGCCATCTAACCTAACCTAACCTAGCCTAACATATAAGAATAGGGAGGCATGGTGCCCCATGGTTCTAGCATGATTTTGCAGAGACTCCGAATCTCAGCCGAAAGAAGTTCAAATTGCTGATTGTAAAATTTATGTATTTTAAATTAAAGTATTATATAAAAAATAGTTTTGCTTAATCATTACTCATAATTCATAATCCAAAGAATAGTAATACAATGAGGATATTTATAATTTATAATAATTTGTATAATAACACAATTTTTAATAATTATGTATTTAATTTTCAAAGTTATATATATAGATAATTAAATGTTTTTATGTAACATGTATTGATCAATTGATCAATTCAACCGTCAATCCTTTACTATTGTTAATATTTTAATATTTATAATAATGTATATTGAATTTTACTAATTATAATAATAAGAAAATAGTTAGTGTTAGCTGTAGATAGTTTAATAGTTTAAGCTTAAGTGTTTGTAACGTGTATTTTTAATTTCCTATTAAAAAGTTATTTTTCGATGATGGGGCATATGAAGATTTGGGAGAGTTGTGGATGCTAAATGAGGAAAACTTTTTAAACTGAAACGAAAATGAAACGAGTATTTTTGGCATTTTTGAGTTTTGACATTTTGACAAATCCAGATCTTGACTTGACTTCCTGACCCTTTTGCTGAAAGAACTAAACAAACTCCAATATAATCATTTTTGTTTTACCTCTTAATGTTCCTTTTCTCATTTATTTGTTTATAATTTATAATGGATTGCTTCATTTGTAAAGGTAGGGAAGATTTGTGCCTAATGAAAGGTTTGGAATGGAAAGAATTTTTCAAGTCGCTTTGCTTGGACGAAACTTTGTCAGATCGGTTCAAAATCCCAACATCGTCAATTTCAATTTGCTCTTTGTGTTGTTCATCTCTTCAGAAGAAATCTTGGATTCAGGAAATGATCGAAATGTTTCAAAACAACCTTCTTTCAATCGCTTCCAAACACCAGAATGATTTTATCAACTCCTGCAGAAATGATTTTCTTTCGGAAAATGAAAATGAAAGCTCTAAATTGAGGGTCAAAATTTGGAATGGTGAGTTTATAAATGATCCACAATAAAACTTAATTATTTTTAACCAAATGGTTTATTTTTAATTGATATTGATTTTATAGAAAAATGAAAGGTTTTTCTCATTTCCTTCGAGTCCGTTGATCGGTCAAGCTAATCAAAGAAATCTTGAGTGTCAAATCAACTTCAAGGAGGAAGCTGAGGACATCAGTTCAATTCAGGCGAAATTCCAAAACATTAATTTTGAGTAAATTCTTATTTTAAATACATATTAATTAATAATTAACAATATTACAAAAGTAACAACTTTTCCCTTTAAATAATAAATTAGAAAATCAATATTAATCGTTCTAATTTTAATTTTGTGCAGTTCTGAACGAGTGGAAAATGAATTAAAGAGGAAAAGCCAAGTTTCATCGGGAGAATTTTCCTCTTTATCGAACACGTTGATTGATTTGAAATCCCTTGAACAGAAATTGGAAAATAAAATGACAAGCGAGGAAAAGGAATATTTGCACAATAAGAAACAAGCAAAAGAAGAAACTGAGCGATGGTGTGATCTGAATTCTCGGACCTATTTCAAGCGACCAAATGATGCCATTGCGGTCTTTTATCAACATGAGCATGGTGGAAAAGTAAGAGATGAAAAAAAGAAGAATGGTGGAGAGATGTCTGGGAAAGAATGGTTAGAAGGAGGAAGGAACTTCGTATCTGACACTGAATATAATTGGGTGGACAACAGCAGTTACAAAATTTCCTCTGGGTCTGTAAAGGGAGAATCATTCGAGCAAAATTCAATTCATTAGGATGGCTCCAAACCTTTTCGAAAACACAAAGACCTTCAAAAACGCTATGAAAATGAATCTGTTAGCAAAAAATTTCAACTTCAACAAGAACGAGCCCCAACGAATTCTTCTCAGCAACTTGAAAATAACAACGACGTGAATAGAAATAAAGATCAAATGACATTTTCAAATTTTTTGGAATCTTACAACGGAAAAGAAGGAGCAGAATAGGAGTGCGTTTTAAATTGAATCACTTTATCTAATGTTTAATGTTTTACAACTATTATTAAAATGATTTTAATCATGTAGTTAGGTGTTTTCAATTTAAAATTTTAGTGTGCACACTGATAATAATGATATTAAATGTTCTCATTATTCTTTATACAATGTGTCCCAAGAGTTATTGCATTTTTTTAACGCTTTATCATATCACATTACATATTACATACGCAGCAATGAGGATAGAATGCTGAATACAGTGATGCAATGTAAACATACAGAGATTGGTGTGAAACTTATAAACTTATTTTTTATTTATTTTATAAGAACTTCTCGACTCAATTCCTCTACTCTGCAAAAGCCGACTCTCCGACTTAACTAACTTATTGTTAGTGTTAAATAGAATATGAAGACTAGGTTACAATATACAGATTATGTATACTTCACCGGCTCGGAGCCGGATGACGGTTTGCATACAACATTGATGTATTTATTTGTAAGTTTGAGAAAGGTTAACCACCAATTGATCAAATTAATATTTCTAATCTTTTCTGGCCCTGAAACTCCTTATGCAACAACGTAAGGAGTAATTATGCCCATTCGTCGAGATGAATTTATTTCTTATAGATATAACTTTTTGTACATTTCACATAATTAGTAAAATAGTTTAAACTTCTCAATATCAATGAGAACGATAAGAGTTTTATTGCTTAATTCCAATGTCAAGTTCAAACAAGTAAAACAATTTTTATCGCTCTAATTTAGCAATATACATAGAAATTATTATTTTTTATAAATACATACCGTATTGTCGTATATGTTTCATATGTATATGCTTTCAATACCCAGAAAGCCTATTTATATAAATTAAATTACAATAGGATGTGTAGAGATTTAGAGATAGAATATTTTAATATGTAACATATTATTTATTTTCCTGTTTGCTTCTCATGTAGGGTGCATACCATTGACATTGAAATGGGTATTTATAGTAGTTTACATAGTACGCATGTAAAGTTAATGTCCTTTGTCGCTAATTGTCATGTTAAAAGTCATGGACAATGCACGTTTGGTTCCAATTTCCTTATTTAACGTTATAACTGCGACACTACATATACTTACTTTGCATCTTGATTAGTTAATTCGTATTAGTGGTTAATCTTGAACAAGTTTAACACTTTACGACCGAGTTTCACAATTAGTTAATGCCAATTTTACTGCTTACTCATTCGGTAAACGTTGTGTGAGGTCCAGCTTCAATAATGAAGTCATCAATATTTAAAGTGACTTTTTTAATAATTATTTTATATATTTTTAAATATGAAGGCACTTTTGCACAACAAAATTGCACCGATCCACCAAAGGATTCATGTTGCAATTTCCTAGATATCAGCTTAGAGTCTGTTCTTAATTTAACCGATAATGAGGATTTTCGCTTCAACACTGTAATCTACAAAATTAAATACAAATACATTAATATTAAGATTGTATTCATTAAGTTAAAATTAGTTATCAATTCACTAGTTTACTGAATCTCAAATAAATGTATTATACCATAATTAATCAAATGTAAATCATGTAACTTTCAAAAAATGTGTACTCAATAGCCTCAACTACTTACTAAATATAACATCAAATTCGAAACTCATAATGTCACCACAAGCGAAGGAAACGTCTTGACCATTTTCAGAACTCCAACTCTTGCAAATTTAATTTCAAATGGGCCAGTTGTTCTCATCACAGGTCTTTTTGCTTCTTCAGAAGATTGGTTTGCAAAAGATCTGGCCACAGGAGACACAATTGGTAAATAAATTATTGTACAAAAATAAATTTTTATTATATATGTAAAATTAATTTTTCTGTTAAAAATACAATATAACAATTTTATTTTATTTAAATTACTCTTCACTCTAGTTCAAGTACTCTTACGCGATGGATGGGATGTTTGGATTCTAAATCCACGAGGAACTCAATTTTCGAGAAATAACACACATGCGAATTTAAATGCCAAT
This sequence comes from Neelides folsomi, assembly GCA_034687125.1. Lineage (NCBI taxonomy): Eukaryota > Metazoa > Arthropoda > Collembola > Neelipleona > Neelidae > Neelides > Neelides folsomi. The sequence continues at coordinate 73,801 of JAQGBZ010000125.1, forward strand.
TATACGATAGATCCTTATTGGGCTTTTAGGTTAGCATTGAATATTAATAATATAGGTAATTAATTAGATTAATTACCTAGTCTAGTATGAAGATTTAATATTTAGCTTCGTTGCATTTTCCATAAAAAATCTTTATTATTTTAGCTGGCACGAAATGGGCACTATTGATGTTCCTTGCATTGTCGACTTTGTCCTTTTAAAAACTGGATATAAGACTTTGGCGTATATTGGAATTTCAATGGGCGGAACGCAATATTTTGTAGCAGCAAGCCAACCGCCTGTAAATGGCAAAAGCTTTAACGACAAAATCAGCATAGCCGTTCTTTATGCACCTGCGGTATACATGGAAGGTGTAAAAGGACCTCTTGGAGCTGCTGGGAAAGTTGGAGGACGGTTTGCATCTGTAACTTAAAATAACTGTATTTTAAACGTTAAGATTTAAAAATCAAATTGAATGATTTTGGAAGTTATTTTAGCAAAAAAGATTGATAATTCATTTTATGGTATATTTATAATAGGAGTTAGGTTTAGTAAATGGAGAACTATCAATATCGAATTTGAAACTTCTTGGAGTTAACGTCCAACAAAATATTTTGGGTCCCCTTTGCCAGCAACCTCTAGGACAGGGGATTTGTGCAAATATTCTTTTTTCGCTTATGGGATTCGATTTAAGAAATAATAATTGTGTAAGTTATATGAATTTTTTAAATGATGTAAATAATTAATTATAAGCGAATTTTATCTTTACAATGTAATAATGATAACGAAAGTGATTTTAAATATATTATTCATTTTTAAAGTCTCAAATTGGATTTGTTATTTCACATCTTCCAAATCCAACATCCATTAGATGCGTTTTGCATTACGGCCAAGAAATTTATTCCAAAAAATTTGCTCCGTGGAATCCCAATTTACTTCTCCCTGGTTTACTTCTCCCTGGTTTACTTCTCCCTGGTCCTCAAGATTATGATCTTTCTTATATGAAAGCTAAAATAGCTATTTTTCACGGTGGTCAAGACTATTTGGCAGATAAAGCTGTATGTAAATTCAATTTTTAAATTTTATAAAATCTAATCCTAGATAATTGATATTTTAAAAAATTATTGATTTTTTTAGATTTTTAAATGATAAAACTGATAAATTAATATAAAAATAAACACAGATAAAGTTCACAGATGAATAAATAAATACTGATTAAATAATTTTATATTTTAAATAGGACGTGTTGAAAATTATCGCTAAATTGAACTCCTTCAGCCCATCGTGCATTGTGAACATAACTTATATTGCTGATTATATGCACACGGATTTCATCTTTGCATTAAACGCCAAGCAACTTGTTTTCGAACCTACATTAGATCTTCTTAAGGCCTATCCACCAAAATTGGCTTCGTAAATCAATTCAATACTCAACAGGAATAAAATGTAAAAATTTGCAATTCCAAAAAACTGAAACTATTATACAAAGAACACAATTATACAAACTTCAAACTTGTATTTGTACTTATTACATATGATTTATGATTTACATATGATTTAATGTATAAATTACAAAATTTAAATATTTCTGTTTTTCTTCAATTTATTCCTGTTTAATACAAATTATTATCAAATTATAAACTACCTAACGATAATTAACTCTGTACATTTAAAATGTTTACATCAAATCAAGTGTATGCTTTACGTGAATAATTAAAATAATCTAATTTATTTATTTATTTTCACATTTTCTCTATTTATAAAAAAACATTATTTTCTTCCTGCTTCTGTACAAATTGAGATGTTAATTTTAATTTGTATCCATTTTTCTTAATTTCATTTACACACAGTTAGAAAGGTTAGAAAGGAAATGAGAATGAGTTATAGCATTCCATTCTGTATCTCTGCATGTATGTGAGTTTACTTAATAGCCCTTGAAGAATTGAAAGAGGCGTTATTGGTTATCTGATACCATTCTGCCTTTAAGGGGTATGTGAGGTGTAATCATGTAATAGACATTGATAATCGACAATGAGATGTTTGTCTGTATCGACTAACCCCCGACACATCTCACACAAACCCAACAACCCCAGAGACACATAATTAATAATTTGTGAAGGTGGAAAGTCAGGAGTTGATAAAAGTGAAAGGCAATCCCTCGGAAGCACTTATTCGACCCCGCCCTTGTAGTCGACTATTTAAGACACAATTGGTCCCAAGCATACTCATTCTGCTTCCACTGTCAAACAGTTCAACAACTTCTTTACAACAAATCAAAAATCGTCATGTACGGAAAGGTAACAATAAAACCTCAGTTACCTCAACTTCCACTAAACTCTGCCACTTACATAAAAGTGTATTGAAAATTGGAGCAAAAATTAATATTCGGTTTTTTAGGCTCTCGCCCTCTTCGCCCTCGTGGCCGCTGTCAACGGAGTTCAGTTCGTTTCTGACCCCCATGTTGGAGCTCAATCCGAGCAGACCATCCGTGGTCTCGGATACTTCGGACAAGGATCAATCTCCCATCAATCAAAGGTCAAAATCAAAAATTTTCAAAATATTTTCAAATCTTAGAATTACTGTTAAAATTGTCAAAAATTGTAAATTTTGAAATAATTGTTAATTGTTGATTAAATGTTAATTGAAGATTAATTTTTAATTGTTTTATAGGCTGTTGATGGAGCCTTCTCCTCAGTTAGAAAGTACGACACCCGAGTGACCAACAACGCCGTCTATGCTTCACCAGTCGCTCATGCCGCCTATGCTGCCCCAGTCGCCCACCACGCCTATGCTGCTCCAGTCGCCCACCACGCATACGCTGCCCCAGTTGCCCACCACGCTTATGCCGCTCCAGCCTACGCCGCACCAGTCGCCCACCACGCATATGCTGCCCCAGTCGCCCACGCCTACGCTCCAGCTGTCGCTAAGGTCGCTGCTCCAGTCGCCTATGCCCCACACGCCTATGCTGCCCCAGTCGCCCACCACGCCTATGCTGCCCCAGTTGCCCACCACGCATATGCTGCCCCAGTCGGACATGCCAAGACCGTTGGTAAGAAAGAGATTCTTAAAAATCAGTTTGGTTATTTTTCTAGGATATTATGAATGAATCTTTAATCCGTTCTATTTTAACAGTTTCTGGTTTGGGAGTCGCTTACTCCGCTGTCTCACCCGCCGTCGCCACCGCCACCTTCGATGGATTCGGAGTTCACTACGGATATTAATTTCTGACCACTTGATTTAATAACTTATTTCACCTCCTTCCTCTTCTTCTCATCTCTACAAATTGATCTTTCCCTCTCACCTTACAAATTCATCATGAATGCAAATTGCAGGATTGGTATCCAATGTATTTTCTCCCTTACCTTCCTTGTGTCATTTTCTTGTCTATTTATTAATTGATGTTTTAAATAAATTATTTGTGATTTCAACTTGTATTACCGGATTATATAAATCATTTTTCATTGTTATCATAACTTATATGGTATTATATGTAAATCTTTTGACTGATGAATCTATATTCTTCTTGCTCAATAAATATTTAAAAGTAAAAAATGTCTCACCTTCAATTATTGAACAGTATGAGAACGAGAACCACCGCTAGCAATAAACTACTATAATAAATACTACATATATTACCATATAATTTTAATAATTTGCATTGCAAGATTGTTATTAAGACTGAACTAACCTATCTACCTATCATTATATGATAGGTAGATTATATGTTTAGCTATTTATTTAACTTACATGTCAGTATGCGATGTTGAAAAATGATCATTAATGGAAATTAAGCTATAATATATTTATTAAGAATCAAATCAAAATTATAAATAATTTAATCATTTACTGTAGAAAGATTCAGAAGATTGAGAACCCACTCCATTTTAATTTTACACATATACCTATTCATAATGATTAACATTGCATGAACAAATTTGTATAATGGGCTGTCAAAATGTCAAACAGTGGAAAACATTAACATTTTATTTATTCATGCTTATTGTCACAAGCAATCATTAAATTGTTAATATAAGTTTATAATGATTCATTATCATTATTAATGAATAATGACGTGTAAAAATATAGCGTCCAAAATTATCCAAAGTAAGCACCTAATTGGAGCTACTGTAAATACTATATATTATAGATATATGATATGTATAGTATATGTATAGTACAGGATTTTTCTAGCACCAAACCATAAAGTGTCATGTAAATTTCTCACAGTATTTTTTAGGATAATATAATACACATATGTAGAGTAGTATTGCATAGAAAATGTTGTAGTAGTGTAAATATTATTTTTTAGTGAAAGAAACGTTGTAATGATCTTTGTAAAAGTGATTTATTAATTAAAAAGATTAGAACAATCTGAATAATGAAATGAAATCGAAATAATGTAGGATATGTTAATAATAATAGTTAGATTAAGGCTGTAGCTCTAAGGGCCTTCATTCTAATTCTAGTCATAAGTCGTAACATTTTTTGCTGTAGAGCTCGTTAGCTCATTCCTCATCAATGTCATCACTTATTCTTAATCATTTAATCATATAGCGAGTATCAATATGGGTCTTTTGCACATTGGATTTTGTGAATAAGTAGATACCATTACCATTATATATAATATCATTCCAACTTACGACTGATTTAATATTCATGAAATATATATTCAGAAAATTCAGATACGTAAAGTTATGCAGGTAGTTTTATGTAATATACATAGAGTTATACTCAAATCATTGTATCTAGCCTACCTACAATGTATGCGTATTTATCTAGACCAAAGTGTGATATAAATGATATAATGATTGAAAGTGAGTCTATTATTTATTCAGAAGCAGTGATTATATTAGTTACTAAATTAGTTAATAAGAAGGTCCATTCTTATTATCTTAATAATTTTCGTATGTGATTAAGGATTTAGCAATTTTATTGTTGTTGACCTCTCACTCACAGTATGTCTTCGAATAAGAAAGGATTCTTGTAATCGGCTGTGAGTTTCAGGTCACCGCAGGTTAAGACACACTCAAAATCCATTGTTAGTTTGTGTGTGGTAAAAATGGACTTACCTTATTAAGATTTGTAAATATTGCAGATACCAATGTTAGATGAGATATTAGACATATGAATTTAATTACAGGGAATTTAGATCAATTTATCAATTTCAATTCCAATGGAATAAAATGGCAAAAGAAATATACATTTAACTACACGTATGTTCAATTGAGTACATATCCACGTTCAGACATTCATCATGAACAGTTCATGTCTTCTTGTAACTCTAATTTATCCAATCTTACTGTCACTGTCATATAACTCTATGTAGTTAATGTAAAGTTGTAGAGATAGGAAATAATGGAAATGAAAATTGGAAAGGAAATGTGTCTTTTCCTTGTTTTATTTCCTTGAAAGATGTTTCATGTCAGTCAGAAAACACATTTAAACACTTTGGTATGTAGACTTGTGGACATTATGTAAGTGTACATATAATATGAGTATTATATCAAAGACATTTTTCCTAATATGGTGTGAAGATTTTATTGTTCATTTATATATCAAAGTAATATATACATAGGTAAATTCAGAAAAATGAGTACGGGAATTTGAAATTAAGAACTAATTGGATAAAGATAAAAAGCTAAATGTTAATTTGAACTTTTACCAAACATACATTAACTAAACATTGAAGCATGGAAATTACATATTAGTATTTTATTAAAGAACCATACATGGTATTGATGCCATAATTCATGATTCAGCAGCTTATTAGAAGAACAAAAACGCCGCTCCTTCATTTTATCTTCCCAATAAAGCTAATAAATATTAAGCGCGGCCTTTGACATCCAAAGATTTACGAGACAAAAAAGCCCTGAGAATATGTGGAGGTATTCAAGGTAAATGTTCCAAAGGCTCTTAAATTCCATCCTCAAAGTGTCTCATTCATTCCTCATCTGAGGAACAATGGAAGAAGAAGGTTGAATGAAGTTTATGGTTTCGGGCAAAGAAATAATTGTTAATTTGAGATGGATGATCTTGAAAAAAGGTTCTTGTTGTCTGCTCCCATTCCCTTTCATAAATAGTAGGAGTGGAATCGATACAAAGATACATATAGGAAAATCCCATTCACTCAACCCCATTGAGAAACTAAAAATGGTATACACGCTGATTATAAACTACAATCCATACAGGTAGAGAAATGAATAGAGGAATATTAAAGGAATGAATGAAAGGAAGTTGATTTACAAACTTTAACTCACCCTGTCACCCTAACTATTTATCATCCATCAATTCCTTACGTAACCGAAGACATATACCATTTAATAGTATTTATTAATAATCACACTTTCGGCCCTATTACTAATGTGTGCATTTGTACATGTGTTGTTGTTGTTGTGTGATGGGAGTCGTGTGAGAATTTACTGAAGGCAGTTAATGTCCTCGAGCCGCTCTCGATCAATCGATTTGTATTGAAGGTAAGATTGAAATGGAAAACCATAACCAAATGGAAAGATCCATATCTTTTCATTCACTTTCCTTCGATTCACCTTCACAATGACGCACTTTGAATGGGGAGTGAATGCAATAAGCTCCCAAATTGGATTCTCCTATGTTATTATTACAATCATAATTCAAATTTTATATTCATTTTGATGATTGATTTGATTAATTGAAATCATTTGACCCACAATTAACTTTTTATTTAACTTTCAAGTTTCAAGTCATGGGAGCAATTTTTAGTTCTAATGTCAAAACCATTCATGCTTTCATTAATATCAGTAGGAAAATTGGAATTCAAAATAGTGAAATGATAGATATATCAGAACCATAGTAAATTAATGAATTTATCATGAATATTATTTTATAATATTTATGTCTTGATTAATAATTTATGGTTTAATAAATTAGTTATTTTTAACAAGGTTTAAATAAATTGGCTGGTTTGAACCTGATTTAATCATATTATTTAATAATTCATGGAATATCTACATATTTCAATATAATAGAGTGAAATATAGTATTTCCTATATTCAGGATGTTCTTTTAAAACTCGTTAATTTTTTGAATTGATTATTTAAATCATAATAATGTTAGCGATAAAGACAATATCTGGATTTTTAAAGTTCAACGATAATTATTTCGTGGGTAATTTACCACATTTCTACATTTTATTCATTTTTATATTCCATACACTTCATGCACAATGTTTCAAAAGTTTAGATAATTTTGATAAATCAATTTAAAAAAAAATTTGAAACCGTTTCTAACAACTGTTATTTTTCATTCATGTCTGAATGTTTTGGTTGGTCAATGGAGAAATAGTCAAGAAGGTTCAACTCTCTCAAACTTAAATAAATCATATTTTAATTATTTTGAAACTACTCTTGTTATTCAAACTACTGATTTTAACAAAAACATATTTAATAAATCCATTGGATTTGAAAATTTGTCAATTTCTTTACCATCATTATTTGGCCCGCGATTTATCAATTAAAATACTTAAAATGTGAAACAATTTTTTTCATTTACCCAGTTTCAAATGAAATGGATAAAAATCTCCAAATAATATCTGATGGCATTTTTAAAGTTGGATTTTCAACTTTATATTTAAACATAAATCCAGCTTACACGGTATTTTGCTTCAAAAAATTAAAAAGCCCACCACAATATTTTTTAGATAACTATTATAAAAATTATGAAATTAAATCAGATTCAATAATCATTATTTATGAATCAAATGACCCTCAATGATTACCCTCAATGATGAATTTTTATTGTCCAACTTGTTCGAATAAATTTTCAATATTTCGGTCAGAATATTCTGAAACATCTTTGCCTTTGTCAAATGATTAAATGCTTATAAATTAAAATTATTTATTAAAAAATTAAATCAAAATTTTAAAAATTCATATATATTTACTGACTTACAATTAGCTCAAAAATATATTCCATGTAATAAATTTAATACAACTTTCTATAAATGTGCGGGATTTTTGAAATATTTAAAAAATATAATTTTATTATTTATATGCCAGAAGACCTTGAAGATTTAAACGAATTACAGGTTTATGGTTATATATTTTCTGTGCCTGTTTATAAGTTAAAGTTTGTGTGAAGTTTATATTCTGGTGAAACTAAATTTTCAATTAGTCCTGCAGAAATTGATATTCATTTTTTAACTTTACAGTGATTATAAACAAAAGATATGTTAGATTTAATTGGTTGAACCATTTGATCAAACCATGTGGGTTTTTACTATTTTTACACCTTTGATCATTTGCATTGTTATTGCGATTGTATATATTAAATTATATAGCAATAATTGGAAATTTATTTCAATTGAAGTTGGGAATTTGTACGCATTAATTATTTTATCATTTAATTAGCTGATTATCAGTATTTACAAAAGCGGATTGTTTTCCGATTTCTCAACTCAACTTCCCCGCGAAGTTCCAAATTCATTTGAACAAATTATGAATTATAATTATTCGATTTTCACTAGGGATTATTCATTTAACGATTACAACGACACTCATCGATATTTATATTTATTCAACGAAGAAGCTTATCATTTACCATTTCGTTCAGTTGAAATAGTAAAATTGTTAAATAATATGGGAAACTTAAGCGATTTTACCAATTTAGCTTTAGATTTTACTTCTAAAGAAAAGAATTTTTCATTTAGTTATTCCACAAAAATTTATTTACATTGGACTCAACAATTCTATAAAATTATTCGAACATGTTTTCGAAAAATATTCTGACGTTTTTGTTATTCGAAACAAAGTTATTGGTGAGTTTAGTTATAATTTATTTAGTAATAAAACTTATCTACTTAAAATGACTACTACAGTGCATTCACTTCAAATTGTTGTCTGAGTTTGGAAAATCCACCTAATTATTTCCAGCGATACAAATTTAGTTTATTGTTATAAAGGAAATAGATACTATAAATTAATTAACTGTATTAGTAAATATTTAAAATATTAGTCAAATAAAGTCTAATATAAAAGTCCCAATGGCAGAAGACCCAAAAGAGTAGGTAACCAACACTTGATTCTTGCCAGTTTAAATTTAACATAAACAGTTATTACCTATCAGCATTAACTTACATTTATCTAAAAGAATTTATTTTTGTGTGTACAAATATATATTAAATACTTAATTGGTATAAAGCATATTTGTACTTGTATTGTTATAGAATTATTGAAAAACTGCGTAAGGAAATATCTGATCTCCAGAAAGAAAATGAGCAGATAAGTGAACTCCGAAAAGAAAATGAACAGATAAGAGCAGATGAGCAGAAACCCCGAAGAGAAAATTCTGAACTTCAAGAAAATGTGATAAAACTTTCGATGGCCAATTCTGAATGCAAAAAATTCTGTGGACGTGCACAAAAGTTATTATTTTACCCAATAAAATTCAATTGAAAGGCATTATGTGCAATCTTTACATTCACATTCTTTGGAGATTTGAATCTGAATCACTGATTTTACTCGTTCGGATGAGAATGATTGAATCTTCTTTGAAGAAACCTTGTAAGTTAATTCGTCAAAAAGTTGTGGCTGAAATTAACAAAATAACCTTATAATTTAAAAATAAAAATAATATATAATTAATATTCTGTTTTAAAAAATATTATTTTATATACGTATTTAGCCTTTAAAATATTGATTCATTTCAAAGATGATGAAGGGTTGAAACAAATTGTAAAGTTTTCTCCCAGATAATGATAAAATTATACATTAATGGCTATTGTTTTTGATGAGGACTCGAGTTGATCAAGAAGCATTTCGCTTTGAGACTGAACATCTATTAATTCTTCACTTAATTTGAGGACCTGAAATTAATAATTTTTCAAATATTATGTCGTCACATTCCATTAGCTCTTCGTTAATCTATAAAAATAGAGAATTTTAATTGCTTCATTAAACACAATAAAACATTTCCACTTTTCTATCAACCTCTCTGTTGTGCAAGTTGAAATAATGATCAACATGACCCTTATTAACATTGTTAAATCGATGGACTCTAAACAAAGACTTAATAAATCTCTGCCAATAGGAACAGTGTCTGTGAGACATTATCCCAAATTTGATGACTTTTTTAAATAAGAAAATGAGATCTCATTAATTATTTTTGTGAAAATAAAAGTGAGAACGAGTTGTTTGTTTTTATGTAACTAAGCAATTTTATTTTAAAACTGGAAAAGTAATTTAAGTTTAATTATTCTTAAATAATTAATGATAGCTATTAAACGACTCATGTTAGCAATTTCTAATAAGTTAGCGTGAAAGAGCGTAGATTTATCTATTAATTCATTGTTTAAAACGATGATTAAAGTTGTTCCATCATTTTTATATCGGAGATTTTTCAAAAAATATTTATTCAATGAGTGAATTTGGGATTATTCAATTTTGGAAAAATAATCATTTGGAGGCTGAGAATAGGATCGTTGATAGTGATTATAAAACAAGTAAATTTTATTCAGTCACTCCATCAAAATGTTGAAAGTTTTGAATTAAAAAGTTTGCCGTTTCATGCCTTAAGTTCATGTTTTATATTTTTTACCTTTTATTATGCATGCTTGTGGTGATTGAAAATTTGAATATTTAACTATAAAATTAAAATAACTTATAAATTAAAACGTTGAATTAATATAATCATAATGTATAATTAAATGATCATTTAAAATTATTAGTTATATGAGGATAAACTTTTTAATTGAAAAATTCGTTAAAAAAACTTGATACCAATATAAATCACGACTTTAATAATTTTTCAGTAATTAGTAATTACATAATTGTGTGATTTATGTGTTAATATTGTTATCTAAGCATTTATGTATAGGTAATCAATGTTAAAAATTACATTTACTCAATAAGTAGAAATGATTTGTAACTTTACAATTTTATTTGACTAAAATCAATAATGTATCAATCATAGCTAGAAACGCATCTCTAAAATTCCCCAAGAACACATGAAAAGTGAAATACGTACATAAGTGGTTACAATATCAATAAACAAACATATTTTTTAAATTAATGTAAGATTTACAATAATCTGTCAATCGGCTTTGATGAAAAATAACGCATTTTAATAATCAAAATAACCTAACAAGTAATTAGAAATAGTTTTCTTAATCACTTTTTAAAACAATTTAAAATTATCGTTCCATTAATAATATTGTGGAAATATGTATGTTTACATAATACAACGGTGTAGCTGTGTACACGAGAATATTTACTTATGTTACGTATACTTATTGTATGATGGTTAATACTATAAAAATTGTATTTTAAAAAAATAATGTTTAAGATAATTGTAATTGTATTGTACAAAAGTCATGAAAAATTTGATGTGAAAGTATTAATAAATGAGCATTTAAACAGCGCAGTGAGTTAATAAAATTAATATTATCCTATATTAAAACATAATTAATAAGGAAAATATTTACATAAAAAATGAAACAATTCCTTGATTTGAACTGACTTTTAGTTAAGGTTGATGAAAAGTATTAATTTCATCTTCTCCACTTTCATCATCAGAGGAACGATCTTCATTGATTTCAATTTCGGGTATATCATGATAATCTCCGTACGTAAAAATACTGGTTGGATTAATACAATGACTTTTGGTAAATGCATTGAACCCGTTGCTCTTAAGCGACTCTGATTTGTAATCAAGGTGAACATTTCCCTTTGCAGTCACCTGGAAATGAATTTAAATAAATTAACAATTGTTATAATATTTCATCATCATACCTTGAACCAATTATTCAATTCGTATTAATTCACCGTTTTTTAGGTTCTAACGTTAGTAATGAACTTCAAGTAATATTGTACTCATGTAAAATTATATTTATTTTAGATAGCGTTATAATAAATATAAATAAAAATGAGATATAAACTTACTTTCGAGAATGAAAAATGTTCCAACGGAGCATTCGGTTTAAGAAACTGGATCGATTTGTTGAGTTCAATGAATTTGTCCACGGGAGCAACGGTGAATTTCAGTTTTTCAAAAGTTTCAACTCTTTTGAAGGAAAGTTCAAAAGCCAAGTCGGATAAAAAGAAACTATTTAATACCTTGGTGTTTCCAATGAAGGTCGGATTGGTTTTCAAGTAATTTTCCAAATTCCACATCATGTGCAAAACCCTAAGCTCTGTAATAAAAAAAGTTTAATTATTATTCAAAAATCAATTTAAATCTAAAATATATACATTAAAGTATTCTCCTTATAGACTTAAAAAACATAATTGTACTTACTCTCAAATTTAGCAATAGAACCATCGCGATTCGAATTATTTTGCAACCATGTGGCTCCTTCTCCTTCCTTAAACTCATTCTGCATCTCAACAAAATCTTTTTTCCCAAGACCGAGAAAAACTGCGTCAATGTTCTTCACCGGCATGTCCAGTTCAATGTTAAGAACTTCGATGAAACTGGCACAATGGTCAAATACAGCACTGAGGATTTTCGTGTTGTTGGCGTAGCTTAATCCATCGTCAAAATCCGTCTCAGTCCTGAGGGACATTTTGAACAAACAGGGAAATTCACTTGTGATGTTTTTGAGGAAGGTCAGGGGTAATTCGGTGATGGGAATATTCCTTAAATCCAATTGGCTTATTCGGTCGATGTTGAATTTCCCATTTGGCCCACTCAAATATCCAAAGTCCGTTATTTTATAAAATCTCTCACTAGGATTGTATTTAATTCCTAGATAATTTGGATTCGACTTCAAATCAAAAATTGATTTGTTTTTAGGAAAATCAATTTCATATCGCCGTTTTTTGCCGTATTTCTCACTTCCCCACTGGGCAAATAATTTAAAGAGGACAACAACTATGAAATTTCCAATGTCAAAATGATCGTAATCGGGTTCTAAAACGAAATGAGAGAGTCTTGAGAGATTGGACCTAAATTTCATCATGGCCTGTGGAGACTCGTTTCGTTGGTAGGTGATGTTTAACAATTTGAGTGTTTTCAAAGACTTATATTTCCCTGAGAAGGTCAAGGGCAGAACAACTTGGGTGTTCATGATGGTCAACGATGCCAGAACGGGGCACATTATTCTGATGGTTTCACACATGTCATCGGGGATTCTGAAATCCTCTGGGCCTGAATTGTTAACGTCAAGGATGAAGGTCTTGAGATTTGAAAAGCCAAAAGGTATTGAGATTGAAGAATCATAGTCGGATTTCAAATGGATGGACAATGAGAACGTTTCAAGGGTATTTGACAAACTTGTATTTTTGTTACAGAAATCGTAAAAATGCATGTGTTCATAAATGCGATATCTGAAATCAAAATATAGAATATTATATTAGTTGATGCTAATGGTAGTACAAATATAGTACAAATATAGATAATTTTTAATAATTTTAATTATTATTTCATAATTATATTAAATATTATAAGGATTATCAAAGTACTTTAATATAAAATATTTTTTGAGATTTATTACTCGGCATTGATGGACAATTCAAGTTTGGTGAATTTGATATTCGGCATCATGTAATTCTCCCAATCTGTTATGCTCGGTAAGTCCAAATCAAAAACCCCAGACTCAATTTTAAATGACTTCACATTCAGCCCCAATTCGGATATTGATTGGAGTGTGGAGAAAACCCCGAATTTGTCCCCACCACCATTTGACTTAATGCAGACCTCATTCAAGTTAGGGAAACATCTCATCAACTGATTTGACATTTTAGGCCCGGAATCGGTAAATCGATAATGGAACTTTTCAATGTTCTTCAAATTAGTTAATTTAAAACTCCGTGGGAATTTGTAGTCTTGAATCTCAATCATTTTCAAATTGGGGAAAAATTCATAAAGAATTTTACTCAACATGACGGTGTAGATTGAATTTGCCCATTGGCCATGGCCTTCCTTTATACATTTGGGCCCAACGATTCGGATTTCATATTCACCCAAAAGAAGTCCTTTGACCCGCCAGCCCATCACTTCAGCAAACTCATTGAAAGGGATATCGAATATCGATGATCCTTGGGTCTTTGGGCTGAATTTGAAAATGTCATGTAACAATGGACCTTTTCCAAACAAAAAGATGAATTTCTTTAAAGTTTGCTCTTCATTGAATTCAAGATAATTCCCCTCGGCGGAATTTATTCGTCTGATTATGGATCGCCCTGCTTCGCTCCATGCTTTGTTCACTAGGCGGAGATCCTTCAAGGTCTCGATAGAATTGATATGCTCAAGAATCAATTCGACAATCTAAGAAAAATAATTGAATTAAATGGTTTCAATTAAATAACTACACATTTTTAATCATATGTTATATTATGTTCATATCTTGTTAAATTTTTCTACAATTATGATATAACACAATTTGGTAGTATTGTTTTATTTTAAATGTTATGTTTTCATTTACGTATTCGTTGCAAAGAGGATTTGGTGGATCCATCAAGGCCATTTTGAAATCTTCGATCGGGATTCTAGAGAAAAAATAATAGATTTTAAAATTAAATATGGTTTCCTATTGTATGTTTAATTTTTAAATATGACTTTCATAAGTATAAGTTTGATCCAAGGATGGATCAAACTTATAATAAAATAATAACATTAAAACTTGATAAAAAACCAAAATTCTTTAATGTCGAATAAAAACATTTTCATTGTTTTTCAAATTGAGTTTTCAATTTGAGCTTATTAACGTACAAATAAAATTATGACATTTTGTGAATAAAGATTAAATAAATGCTAACAAATAGTAACAATATAGTTAAAATTACCTGAATTTCTTGACATTAAGGTGTAAAATTGTTACATTGAATATCAAGGTTTTTCTACCCTTATTAACTTATCATTTCTTCGACGAACTTGAAACAAATTCGGACTAAAATTCGTAGATGAATTTGCACAAGATGAAAGGAACAGAACACTGATTCTATTGAACAGAATACAAGACTTCTGTTTTCGCAATTAGTTAGATTGGGTTATTAAAGCATAATAAAATTACTGCTATTTGGGGAAAATGTCTAAACTTTGAATTTGCACGTGTAGTATCACTATCACCAATTCGTTGCGTAATTCGATAATTAAAATGAACCAAATTAACCCTTATAATAATTATTAAACTAGAAAATTTATACACATTTGGGCCAAATTATTTGACCAATTATTGACACTTTCTCTTTTTTGCGAATTTATGATTATTTCTCTTTAGATAAATTTTGGTTTTGTCTAAATTTGTGATCTTCTTTCTTGCGTAAAAACAAGAGCGAATTATCGCAGTTTAAAGATGTAAAGTTTCAATTTGTATCTCAATGCCCAAATGCATATTACCTATATGTAATATGTATAATATATTTTATATCGTATGCAGTTAAGGTTTATTTAAATGGGTGATTTGGATGAAAAATAAAAATTCTCATATAGCTAAAGATAATTCAGATTTTATCAACAAAAAATGTATTATAATAGGGAAAAGATGGTTGCTTTAAGGTTAGATTTTTATTATAATTCTGTGTAAATTAATTTTAATTATTTTTAAAGGAAGAATTTCAATTCTAAATTAGTATAATATGTATACTATAATATATTAAATACGATCGTATAAACATTGATATTATTGATGAAAATTCAATATATTTCTATTTTATTGATTTAATTGATTATGAAATGATTGATAATAATTATTAATTATTCTAATCCACATTAATTATGGTTAGTTTAGATGTATTGCTTAAATCATATCCATTCCATTCTTTATCTTTATCCAAATTATTTTCCTTATTTTTAGCACAGTTAAACAAATCCGGACAGTAGCAAATGGACACTCGATGAATTATCTATAAATAATGTGACATTTATTAATAAATCCACAATAATATATTTAATTTCTGAATATAAAATTATATTTAATAATTTATTATGCATAACAGCATAAAATATAAATTTAATTATTTTACTTACTCCACAAATGATAAGAAACAATATCAAGCTGAAAAGCGCAATTGCAACGTGAGCTGTTTGGTTCATTTTAACAAATAAATGATTTAAAAAGAATAATTCAAAATGATATTTGGATTAAAATTTATAGACTAAATCAACCTGCGATTTTCCTGCTGAAGTAGAAAATAATTAAATAGATCGAGAATGCGTTTTTTAAAAAGTCCTTGATATTCAATGTAACAATTTTACACCTTAATGTCAAGAAATTCTCATGCTTGCAAATTACTCATAGAGCCACCATTAAAAAATTTTAAGCAAAAAATATATAGGTTAGAAAATTGGGCAATTATCATAAAGTAAATTCTCGTTAAAGATAATTATTGAGTGTTAAATTGGAACAGTTAATAGCACATTGTATATTGTATTCACCAATATACCCAGTAGTTCTTAAACAACGTGTTATACTTTTATAGAATAACAATTTTATATGAATTTATTGAGCGTGTAAATATTTTTAAGTATTATAGTTAATAAAATATGAAATTATCATAATTTTGTAATCATAATAAATGAAATTCCCGAGTTATTAGTTTGTTATTTTAATTATTTTATGTGTTTGAACAATATATTACATACTATACATATATATATATGCATACGATGCATCTTTTGATTGTTTATTACGTCGTATTACGTGTTACCTGTGTTACGTTGCTCTGTTGTTCTACTCTATAATCCTACCAAGTATGATTAATATTAATGATTGTGAAAATCTGTAAAACAAAAGCAACCAGTAATTTATAGATTGGAAATTTTAATTTTTAATTTTTACAATTTTAATTACTTTACAATTTTAAATTTCATACACAATACCTACTGTTTAAAAAATCAACAAAAGAAAATTCTGTTCAACATATAACATTTAAGAATTACAAAGTAATTAAATATTATTTGTACATCAATAAAGAAAATGATAGCAATACAATGTATGTAATATTGAATAAATGTAATGCTATATCCTTACATTTTTATAGTTGTTTTTATAGTTTAGTAAATCCTTAAAAATATTTACAATTAGAAAAGAAATTTTTTAGTATATTTATAGTTATGTATATTTATAGTTTATACCTAAATATCTACACAAAAAATAAGAATATTATTTATTTATTAAAAACATTTGTCTAGCATTTTAAACATTAAAGACGGATAAACCTTCATTGTCAATAAAATCTCCAAGAAATAATACATTTGAAAGCAATGACACGATTGTCACATTGACACATTGATTGCATTATGGTTTTGTAGAAAAATACAAGAGCCTCTTTATAATTTGTAATTATTATATTATTTACTGTGGCTTAAAGTCCTTGTTGTAATTATTTTAAATTACTTTGTAATTATTCATTTTATTTTCATTTTATATTAAATATTAAAATTTCAGTTCTAAATTCCCTTCAATTATATTGCATAGCGTAAAAAGAAAGATAAAATAAGAAAATTTGATGAAAAAATCGACGGGCTTTGACTTGTCAATGCCGAATTTTCCACCGAAATCCGACTTTCGGTCGGAGTCCCAAAATTCTCCTCTCCCGATAAAAGTAATTTCGTATCTACGATGTTGATGTCTCCTAAAAGCTGCGCAACATTGGCTAAAGATTCACACACCAAAGAATTCCCACCGTTTGAACTTCCTTGAACAACTTGAAATTTCCCGCTAGCAGCGTCAATGAGATCCAGAATTTCCTCAGAGTTTTCCTCTTGTGCACAGGAAGCGAAAGTTGCAGCTGCTTTCGGTTTCATTGGTGCTGTTTTGGGACAACCGTAAAAGCACAAGGGAAGACCTCGAAGTTTCTTCGGTTCTTTCACCATTCCTGTGGCGTTCACTTGGGGCATTTTGATTGTCACTGAGAGGGAGGGAATTGGAACATTGTCGTTGCCCTGAAATATTTAAAATCCCTTCTCATTAGAAATTATATTAAAATTATAAAAAGTTTATATTAGAGTTATTTAATTTTAACATATTAAATTATTAAATGTGTAAAAATGCTTACAATTTTAAAGACTTCAATGACGGTTGAAAGATAAGGGAAAATTATTTTTATATGTTCGCTCTCTTTTATTGTTTCGATCCTCACATTTCCCGCGATTCTCGATCCATCGGAAAACATTCCTGGAACTTCGTCAAACGTAGCTTGGTACGTTTTTCTTTCCGAACATTCATTATTTTTAATTATTACTGTGACCTGGAAAATTTCAAAATATAATGTTAAGTTGAAACATTTACTTAAATATTTAAAATTTATTATTCATTGCATAATTTTAATTTATAGAACATTTGAAAAATTTAAGGTGAAAAGGGTTGTATTTTTATTTTGTTCTTACAAGGGTTGGAGTTGTGATTTCTTTTGGCAAAGGACTCAATCCGCCTTTATTAGTTACTTGGACGGCAAATTCATGAGTGTCAATTAGCGACCACGCACCAGCCAATGAGCAGAATTTAGTCTCGCTACCGTTCAAAACCTCTGAAAATGACTTTAGATTTGTGAGGCCGAAAAGTGCACAGCCCACAGCCGGAGACCCAACTGGCACTTTCGGTCCGCACTTGTCGTGGATTGGAGGATGGCGGGAATTTCCTCGGGGTTTCCCATGGCCGTGATGACTCCCGCTCCCTTGATTTGAACTTCCATTCACTGCCCTACCCCCTTGGCAGTTTTTAGTAACGAAAGGATCCATCGAGTTCACGAGATCTTTCACCAACTTCCCTTCGAAGAAATGGAAATTCCTGTAAATAAATTTAAATTATTAAATTATTTATGGAATATTTCGATTTTTACTATTTTGAATTTAACCGCGCTTTTATTTAAGCCATTCTTCATTATCGTTATATAGTTTGGATATTTCATTAACATTATTACTTAAGCTTACAAATTAAGTATAACATAAAAAATATAATTTATGTTCTAGTGTTATACATATTTTTTATATGCATATTTTATTTAGATCCATTTCATGGGAGTTTTTACTACATAAGTTATTTGACATGTTAATAGCTTCATAGTTATAATAAAAGTTAAAGGAATTGAAGTTCTTCGTGTCTTTGTGTTATTGAAGATTTGATTAAGATAAAGTGGAATTATTTTTTAATTTCCTAAATGAGTGAAGCACCTGGTGGTTTTGGAAAGCTGTTCTTTATTAGTAGCCATCAAGGATCAACTCCTCTTCTCATTCCTTCCTTTTTGAGCGGACAGAACAAGTTGGAAAAGGGAATTTGCATATCCACTTGAATCATTCCAATCCTAATGGGATGGAAATTATTCTATAAAAATCCGAGAGACTCAAAGAGATGTTTAGACGCAAAAGTACCTAAATAATAAAATGAATTTGTTTCTTTTTCGCTCCTTTGAATCATTTGATATCTTTCCATAATCTTTTACTTTTAAACTTTAACTACTTTGCTTTTATGTATTCCGTCTGTTATTCTAATCTTCCCAAATTCAACAATTGATTTAAAAACAAGATTTAAAACTCACTTCACCTTATCTCAAAAATTAACAAATTGGTAATTAAATTAAGCAAATTAACGTATTTTTCAGTTTAGCGGTTCTTAAACTTTTACTAACATTATTCTTAAATCTTAAATACTTAATATTAATTTTTATTCGTTTTTCTAATTTTTCTTAAAAGTGACTTACAAATCTCCTCGACATTTCCTTGTAAGCTTCTTCATACATTCCTTCAATTCTTGCCTGTATGAACAAATGCTCTCAATTTCATTTCGTTCTTCATAAAGGCTTTTTAAATTGTTATAAATATCCAAACAGCTTTCAAACTCGCAACCATATTCGTTCCCGCCTGAAAATGTTCAAAATCAAATCAAATCTACATTTGCATTTAACTGACTTAAAAATTACATATGGAATTATGGTATACATAAAATCCAAATCAATTGATTAACAAACAAAAAATGTCTTCAAATAACATTATAAATACAATTGTATCGAAATTAACTAAAACTTAAATTCTGTACTTTTTAAAACAAGTTAAAATTTTAAAATTTTTATGAATATAAAATAAATACATAATATTATATTAAAAATATAATAAATTAATTAAATCATAATTTAATCGAAAAATATATTCAAATTACCTGAAGCGTTGAAGAGTATGAAGAAGGCGGCAAGGAGAAGACTCACCTTCATCTCTCCTTCACCTTTCATAATGAAATGAGGAGATCCAACATCTTCGCGATCAATAAAATGGGAATTTCGCACAACCACACGGAGCTTTGCAAATCCACAGACTGCTCGACTCGTCCGATTATACAACACACAATGTCTAGGAGTTGTCCCTTCCCAAACACATTATTTCTCCTCCCCCCTTTAACTCCACATCCACAACAACATGAAAGTGATATAAAAAGATGTTTTTTAACTAAACTCGATTCATCCACTTCGCAATATAATGAAGAGTTTAAATAAGAGAAATGTAAAATATTGTCTTATAATGAAATCATATTATATGTGTAAATACACACATTGCTTAATGCTTGCTTAAACTCAGTTTTCAGTATTCGATCTATTCTACCATATTTATCATATGAGATGAGTGAAATAAGGTAATGTATATAAATGTATGGTTCATCATGTAAGTGTTGTTAAATGTTAAGTATAGGAAATTTTCCTGGCAAATGAAATAAAAAGTTTGTGTGTTTAAATAGTCGACCGCAACCTATGCCAATTTGGAATTCAAAGACCTCGATTTGTCCCCCTTTTCCACACACTCACGCACTTCACTTCCCAGCAATGTCCGTGAAAATGAGATTTCCTTGACGGGTGATGAGTTGGTGGAGGAACAACTCTGGAATTTACTCCAACCCGATAAAAAAGTGTAATGATAAAAAATGGGAAAATCTATTTTTCGACTCTTATAATAATTTTCCAAATCTTTTTTTTTTCAGATCTTGGCACGCGGATGGGAAATCTTCCTCGATTATTTTAATCTTGGGAAGAGCGGCGGAGTGCCAAGAGATCCGTTTTAATACTTTGATTAAATCTCAATTCAACGGAATGAATCTCAAATCCTCGATCTCTCATAAATTAAAAATCCAAAATCTTCATTTATCTTCTCAATATTCTGAAAATGTTTGATGTCACTATTTATAATTGGCACTTAAATATCAAGTAGGAATTTTGATTTGAAAAGTTTTGGAATAAACGCAACGCAAATAATGAATATTTGTAATTTGTAGTTATAATTTCCACTGTAAAAACTGTATTGCACTGTGTTATTACACTGTATAAAATAATACTTGGTCAAAAACTTAAAAATTCAAAAATTTTGAAGTTTAGTTTTAGCTTTGTTAAAATGGTAATATCCTTAAATTTGACAATTGTTGAGAAGCTTCGCCTCCCACACCACCTGTTCAGGGAAGTGTTGTAAAATGTAAAACCAGGGCTTGTTTCTTCCTTTTCTTCAAGGGGTGGTTTTTGAAGGGGTCTTGAAGGGCTTTCCTTTATTAGGCATTCCTTAATGCTTCACCACCAAGGCTCAAATTTCATTTTCAAGCCCTATGTTTCAAAATGTTCAAGGTTTAAGCTTTAAACTCCACACTGAATCCAAACACCCACTCACTCAATATAAGTATTAGTAATGTGTAACTCCGAGTCTCTCATCAGAACTTATTTATTAAACGGAGTTGGGGACGGGAAAATGCAAACGTGTGTGGATTCTTCACACAATGGAGTCGTTTATTGGTATTATAATTTTTTAATGCTTACGCGTGGCCATTGAAAGTGAGTCGAAGTGAGGGAGAGATAAGATAATAAAATTATCTCCTCCACTTCTTCACGAACCAATATAAAAAAAATATTCAAATTCCTGTTGCGAACATGATTCAGAATAAACACCACGTTTGAAATTTATAGGAGCGTCGGGGGGTAAATGGAGTTTGTAATCTATAAAGTGAAGCGGAATATTTGATTAGTAAATAAATTACTAAGAGCGCAGTGGAGGAAAAGGATTAAGGAATTGGTGATTTTTAAATAGTTCCGTGTTCACCTCCGAATTTATCTTGTTGTGGTGGAGAATTGTGGGTAGATTAGATAGGCCCATGGGTTAATGAAAAGGAAGACGAAGGGAGGAAAAAAGAAATGCTGGAGGCAAAATGCATACTCACCTTTTCTTATTACACCTTTCAACCTTTACAACAACCCAAGATGTTCATCCTTTTTTTCTTATAGTAATATTGAAATTATCCGAATCCACCTCATAGCTATACCTTTATGTTTTCCAATACGCATTTTTATCCATGGACATTTGTATAGGTATTATATTAGTATTATAGTGAACATTCTGTATATTTACAATATGGTAAACTTTACTATAAAGTACTTTTTAACAAGAATCTCTCTTATAAGCTCTTTCATCTGAAGAACTTTCCTATAGAGTCTTGAACCCTTTTTGGTTTCCAATAATGCTATTTGACCACATTTGTTTTTTATAAATGCGTTCATATCAGCCAAAGCTTATTTTGTTTGTTTATATCTGTAGAAGGTACTTTTATACGCAATGTGCCAAGAGTATATACAAATACATATGATGCACATACTTGTTATCCAGTATTTTAATATAGCAAGTGAAATGCTTAATGAATATCGTACTATATTTTGAGCCAGGAGAAATAGGAAAAGGTGCTGTATCATATGAAGAAATTGTGCTATGTATGCATGGTATAAGTGTATATACTTATTTACTTGTATATTGTATTTATAAGCTTGCTTGAAAGTGGACGGGGTTTAATAGGTCCTTAAAGTTTGTGCTGTATCAGTATTGGAGTGTCGAGTGTTTATTGGATTCCTAATTTTTTCCCACCCGGAGAAACCAATGTAACAAGATTAGATGCTGAGTGAAGGGAAAAGTCCCAATGACCATTTTTCTTAAACCGAGACATCGCCATTCATAATCTAATCTTAATTCTTTCTTACACGGTTTCATGTTCAAGTCAAAGAAGTCAAAGTACACATGCAATTTAATGTCAAGGGAATGTCACACTTTATTTCAATGCTGGGACTGAATAAATAAATGAAACTGACAATTGTTAATTTTCAGATTTTAAAGATTTGAAGTTGAATATTTCTAATACCATATAATAATATCTACAAATATTTAGCTAGATTTAAGCTTTATTAAACGTCAATGGAGAAAGAACGGAAGTCGAAGATTTACTGGGAACGTGGGCCTGGGTCCGGAGCTTATGTTCTTCCCCCACTTCTTGGATTCAAATTCCACGGGTTGACTCATAAACGCGATCCCGCCTACACCCTCAACAAACGTCTTCAGCATCCTTATGACATCCCTGGACCTGGCACGGGAAGATATTACTTGTACGATGGAATCAATCATTATGGACCCAAACCCGAGATCGCTTTCACTATACGAAAAAAACTCCCATTGAGTAATTCAATTTGCTAATTTGTTAATAATGGTTAAGAATTTATAAAATTATAGCTATTCACTATTTATAAATCCAAAGTATGTTTAAACACTACCTATTGTATACTTTAATCATTTTAAAATTAACAGCAAAAGTATGTAGAGTACAATGGTTAATTTTTGTTTTTTAAGCAATGGAGACGGTGGGTCCGGGTCCAAGTTTGAATCCGTACATTGGTTTCGTCAAGAATCGAGCTCCGGCATTCTCCCTTCGGACCAAACGTCCGGTAAATGATAACACAATTGGGCCAGGAGCGGGAGCTTACAATCTTCCACCAGCAATTGGACCCAAAATCCCCGATAAATTGGCAGCTGCTGAAATCACAATGTAAGTTCCAAGTTTTATTTAATTACATTTACATTATTTTAGATTTTTTTCTATACGGGAGATTAGAAAAATGGAAAGTGTAATTTAACAAAAAAATGTTCATATTTATAAGTATTATTGCTTACAGTAAAGGAAGGCGGAAATCTCCTTTGGACGATGAACCACGGAAGCGTTATTTTCTCCAACCTCCCGTCTCAACTCGAAAATACCGAATTCTCGAGAAATGGCCGAGTGTGAAGGAAACGATCGAGGCTGGCCCGGCATCCTATAATCCATTAAAACAGAAATGCACGGGATTTCCAAGTTGGAAGTTTGGGATCAAACACGGGGACTACACTGGATTTTTTCGAACACCTTGTGATGCAGTGGATTGGTCGGATGTTCACAATTGGTAATTCAGAAGAAAATGTTCTAATAAATCCAAAAAACTCATCTAACACTAAATGTAAAATGTAACTTGTAAAAATACGTAATATAATAAATTGAAATAATGATTATTATTTTTAATGATTGTATGTAAATTGTAATTAAAGATTAATATAAAGATTAGAATTTATTAATGACAATTTAAATATCCAAAGATAGTTCCATCTTTCACTCTATTTTATAGTATATTTAACATACATGCCTATATTATTAGTTGAATTTAACATTTAACTAACATTAAGTTGTAAAAAAGAAAAAAACCATACAATTTAGAATTGTATAGAAAGGCATATTTCCAGATTCAGACTATTTTTCGATAGAACTTGGGTCATTTGAAACATTTCAGAAACTTGACATTATTCGCTGTACTTACTGAGCGGAAATATTTCTCTTAAAATCACAAGAATAATAATTTTACTATTTTTATTATTTTATGATAAAAAATACACACAGAAATTACGAGCAATGTTGATTTAACCATTAACATTAATAAACCAAGAAGTTACATATTTATTCTGAGAATTAACTGAAGTGAGAGACTTTTACGATGTCAAAGTCCTGGGTGTCTTGGACGAAGTTGGAAGTTCCCGACCACACCGATCTCGACTATCATTTAAGAGCCGTGGCTTGGGCTTTGGCCCTCGTAGCCTTTGGATGGATTATTTTGGCATTTGACACTAGAAATCCCTTTCAAAGGTTTAACCATTTTTATAATTGAATCACAATTTAAATTATATTAAATATTTCAATAAAGAAAATCCTCATACAAAAAACCTATAATATTAATATTGAAGGTTTAATTTATTCTTTCCATAATTATTATTTATTTTAACATTATTTTATTTCGAAAGGACAAGGACGAACTTGAGGGATCGAATCATTGGGTTGGAATCTCGCTATTTTCTTGCTGTTTGGAATGGTGTCCTTGTCTACATTGCACTCATTGTCTACAATCGAAATCCAGTGGAAATCATTCGAGATGAAAACATCAACATTGTGACTGGAAATTGAATTAACAGCTTTGAAGAATACTTAATTTACAAGGTGTTATGAGGGTCCAAATATATTTAATTCCTCATTTTGCATTTCACTTTCACTTAAATAATGAACCAATATTTATTAATTTAATCCTTCGTATTAATAATTATTAATACGGTATTTGATAATCGCCTTTTCACGACTTTAGTCAATATAACAATGTATGAAAATTACTGATCTTGATTATATTGTTTTGAAAAATTGTAACCTACAAGGTATATTATATATCTATTTTAAAATGGACAAACTCGTTCATTTTTTATTAATCTCAACATCAATATTTTACCAATTTCAGTAGATTTTTTAATGTTAGTCCTTTTTGTGTATTTTTATAAGAAAAAGTAAAAATTATAATAATTTATGAAATAATCATAATGTGAAATCTCTCATTACATTTACGTTGTAAGTTATTTTATAATGATGACGAATTATTACTTCAATTAACATATTAAATATATAATTATGATGTAAAACAAATGGTTTTAAAGCTTTTCACTTTTAAGTAAATACATATTATGAATATGTAGTAATTTAATTTTATTACTTTAATAAAATCACAATTTTATTAATTAATTTAACACAAGGAAAAATACACAAATTATTTAAATTTCACAATTTGGTTACAATCACGCCGTAAACAATGACGCCTTAAACAAACACGCCGTAAACAAACACGCCGCTAACTTACGCCGTAAACATTCACGTAAGTTAATTACAATAATAAGCGCAATGTAACGTTATTAAGATCATTCATAATTGCTAATTTTATTTAATGTTGGAAACTTCTATAAATTCATTGTATACAGTATGCTGTTAACCAAAACCCAAATAAATTAAAATTGTTAACTCTAAAAATCACTTGGCATTTAATAGATCATTTACTTAGGAGGAGATTAGCTCTAGCTGCGTAAAATAAATTCTTTTATTGGATTTCTTTATGGTTGATTCCTTTGAATTATAATTACTACTCATTCAAAGCTACTTGGATCTCTTTTAATGAGGTTTTAACATGAGGTTTTAATATACATACATATATTTGTAGGCAAAGTTACGATAAAATTTTAATTGTGAAGCATGTTATGCACAACCGCTTTAATTTTGCCTTTGTTGGAAACAGCGTTGGTTCATCACGCCAATCCTTTTTATAGTTTTCTCCACATTCACCTTGACTCTTGACATATTTCTCCTCATTTAGATCCCGAGCTCAATAGTGATTCTTTTCGTCTTGAATACATACTTTATACCGTTCTACCTCCAAACTCCAAAAGATGCATTTATGAATGATATATTCATTAAAAACAAATATTGTCGCTAAGTTGATCAATAAAAAACTATCAATAATTTTTTTTATTTAATTGGATAAAATATTGAATAGTTTATTAAAACTAAAATATTCATTGCAAAGCGCACGATTTATAACGCCACTGCTCAATTATAAGTAATGGAAAAGAAAAATTTCCAACAGCGAAATATTAAAACAAGTGATGGCCTCAAAGACAACAAATCTAAAAATATGAAATCCAAAAACTCCTCGGAAAAATGGAAAGAAGATCCAAAGGAAAGTTCCAATAATAGTATCACAAGTCGTACAAATATTGAAGTCGTGGTCCGAATCCGTCCCGAAAATGAAGCCGAGCAAAACAATCCCAAGCACCGTACGATTGTTGAATCCCTCAGTGACAAATTGCTCCTGTTTGATCCAAAACAAGAAAAAGAAGAATTTTACTATCATGGGAAAAAAGTCCATGGGCGTCACGATTTTAACAAGCGGCCAAACAAGGACCAAACCTTTGCTTTTGATCGCGTTTTCGGCCCAGAATCTTCCAATAAAGAAATCTTCGATATCAGCTTGGTGAAAATCGTGGACCACATCATTGAAGGATTCAATTGTTCTGTATTTGCCTATGGGGCCACAGGAGCTGGGAAAACTTTTTCAATGCTCGGAACAAATGAAAATCCTGGGCTCAGTTTCTACATATCTATGGAACTTTTCAATCGAATGGGTCAATTTGTGAATGAATACGAGCCCGAGCTTGTGGTCTCGTACATGGAGATTTACAATGAGAAGATTCGGGATTTGTTGGAGCCTTCGGGATCTTTGAGCATAAGAGAAGATGTTTTTTGTGGAATTCAGATCCCGAATTTGACGACTCACAAACCAAAGGACGCCAAAGAACTTCTTTACATGTTAAGATATGGGAACGAATTGAGAACGCAACATCCAACAGATCGGAACGAAGAATCTTCCCGCTCTCATGCAATTTTCCAAGTTCTAATCTCCCTCAGGGAGAAATACAGTAACGTAAGGTTAAACAATCATTTTATACAGATACTAATATTTAATGCTACCTATTATTATCTCTGTATTATCCTTGTTAAATACTTATAGTTATTGAATAGTAATAAATTAATTAATAATCAATAATTTTATGCTTCAGTAACGATATTATTTTATGAATTCTGAACCTCCATGACCTTAAATCAATTTTGGTTATAGCCGATCACTATGCGGAAATCAAAGTTGGTGATGGTTGACCTTGCTGGGTCAGAAAAGGGTGGAGCTTCCAATTGCGAAGATGCAAGGTTCAGGGAAGGAGCGAATATCAACAAATCTCTGTTTGCATTGGGAAATTGTATCAATGCATTGGCTGATGGAAAGAAGCACGTTCCTTATAGGTAATGCAATTAATTTAAAATTAATATTTCTTATTTTAATAATTATTTAATCATTTCTACTATTTGTACTCATTTACACTTGCAGCATATATGTATGTTTGTTTATATAATATTTATTTTATAAATTGGCTTAAATAATTAAAACCCAACAACTTTTTACTATTTTTAAATTATTAGAGACTCAAAGTTGACAAGAATATTGAAAGATTCATTGGGAGGGAATTGCAAAACCGTGATGATTGCCAATCTATCTCCTTCAAACCTCTGCCACGATGACTCCTATAACACATTAAAATATGCTGATCGAGCCAAAGAAATCCGTGTTCAATTAAAACCCAATCTTTTACGCTTGTCCAAGGATATCAATAACCCGACGTATCGCAATCACTTGACCGAACTTAAAGACCAAATCACGTCCCTAACAAAGCAGCTCAAGCGTGAACAGAAAGCGAGTGAAAAATTGAAGCTTGAGCTCGAACAACGTCCCTTCACATCCGCGATAATTTTCAGACCAGAAAGCGCTGTGAAAGAATCTTCGGAATGCGAAGACCAATATTCCCCCCTATGCAATCCAATAGCTCTCGAAAATTTCATCTTACTCTTGGATAAAAAAAAGCAGCTTGACATTAACCACGTAAGTGCCAGCACATCGGCCCGGGAAGCTGAATGGGATTTGAGATGGAAAGATTGGAGGATCCTTGGAGCAACATCGATGGGCAAAGCATCGAAATCACTTTATGTTAGTCTTAACAAATGGAAAAAACAAAGCGAAACGCTTAAACTCCAAGAAGTGGGTTATCGTGGACGGGCGCTGCTCACCAAAACAACGTTGGATTTCAACGAGAAGCAAATTGATTCCCAGATTAAACAATACATTAAAGGAGTTTTATTGGACCATCCTTTTATCACCGTCACTCTCAAAGAATTCATGCATTACAAGTCTTTGGAAAAGGAATTACTCATTCACACCCATTTGGAGAATCATCATCGGAGAACTTCATTGAGGATCTTTGGGGAACTCATGAAGGACCAAAAACTGCTGTGGAAAGTTCTCCGGTTTCAAAAGACTCTTTACAAATTGATCCAAGGAACGAAAAAATGTACGAAAGAAATTGACGAAACTCATGCGGACATCATGGCCATGGTTTACGGACTTAAATCAAGAGGAACGGCATCTGGCTGTAAAAGTGCTAAATCCTCATCTCGCCCTGACTCGACAAAAGATTTCCCAACAGATCATACCATCCACAGCATGTTTGAATTGATCAGGTCTCCTGTTGTTGATTACGATCCTCCAACCCAAGACAATTCTTCTTCAGAGAATGAGAACGAGAATGCACGGAATTCTGATCGAGATTATGATCGTTTGGTTCTTGTTGAAACTTCTCGTTCGAACCAATATCGGCTTAAGCGCTCAGGCTCCCAGTCGTCAATTAATACGGAGTTTAGCGATGAAGAAGAGAACGAGGAGGAAATTTCGAGCGGGGAACGGAAGAAAATATTCCAAATGAAATATGAAAAGAAAATTCAAGAAGTCGTGGAGAAACTTTATGCAATTCCGGCTGAATCGGATAAATCCCTTAAAACCCTGCTAAAAGGAACGGATATCAAATACACTTCCAAGAATCTCGAAACGGAGCTTATGAACATCAATCCCAATTTTAAACCAAAGAAGAAAATCGAAACTCCAGATGAGAAAAGCCACCAAGGAAGTTCAAGTGGAAACAAAGGACGGAAAAAATCACCGCATGTTTCAGCAATTAAGAAGAGAACCAGAGTGAAATCTCCTGTACATTTTTCTCCTCTTTCGCGAACTCCAAGTGAGAAGTCCAAACGATTGCAAACCAAACCTGGACCTTCGTCTGCCAAATTGCCACTTTCGTTGAAGGAGAGCACGAGCAATAATAACAACAATACAAGTGAGCAGTTCAGTGAAGCATTTAGCAGTTCAGAGTCAAATACTTCGATTTATTCTTTGACTTCAATTGGATCTGGAGGTTTGGAATATTACGCTTCTCTTCCAACCCTATCTTCAGCACCGAAGCAATTTCAATCCGATTACAACGGTGAGAAAACCCGCCCGGTGACGGCTCATCGAAGGGGGAAATCAACGCCGCCAAGGTTTGAGTACAATCATTCAATGAACTTCAAAAGGGCTCAAACGACAGACTCTGAAGAGAAATTGTACAATTCGGATTGCAGTTTTATAAGTAGCAAAAATGAAACGCCGGTCGTTAGTGGGAGAAATAAAAATGGTAATGGTTCCAATAAGAGTTATAGAAATAATAGTAGTCGTAATCTTCGTGAACGGAAGAATTCAATTGATAAAAGTCAAAAGACCAGTGAAGAAACGAGAAGTCGGAAGGAGAGTCGAACCAGTTTTGCAAATGCCAGATGAAACTTGGAATAATTTTAAATAAAAGGACATGATGTCATACTATAAAATATTATATGAGTGCTATAAATGTGATAGTGTTAGGGTAATAAATCATAAAATGTGACATCAATTTTTTAGCTAAATGTAATGATATATTTAATTCCTAACAAAATAAATATGAATTGAAAATGTTACATATTTGTGTATTATTGAGTCATCCCAAATCCAATCCCATTCCATTATTTAACATATTACCATATATTGAGTTTGCTCTGATTGTAAATGTATTTAACATTTTCTTGGCTAACTATAAACCAAGAAAAGTTGTAAGTAGTATTCTATTCTATATAAAGTATTCTATTCTTTAACAGGGCATTTGTTTCGCTAATTTGGTTAATCAGTGATATTGCGAGTATTCACAATATTCACATACAAATACATTTAAAGGTTGATAGTTTTCATTCCTTGATTTCATTCCTTGATTTCATTCTTTATTTTACTTAACTGTGCGAAAGTCTTTATTAAATTACTTTTACAATATGGCGCAAAGGTTTATGTTTCAAGTAAAAGTAATATCATATCAAAGATTTAGTGTCAAGAGAAGGACATTTAGAAGTTGTAAAATTACTTTCGACGGCTTACTCTCCCGTCGTTGAATCAATGCAGTACGCGGGCTTTGGAACTTGATTTAGATTAACAATTGCTATATAGATTATAACCATGTTAATCTAAATCAAGTTCCAAAGCCCACGTACTGCATTGGTTCAACCACGGGAGAGTAGATAATAAATTGATTATCATCTTGTAATTAATTACTTTTAATAAAAACTGCCAATTATAACTACTGAAACAACTAATAAATTTATTCAAAACCTGATTCTAGCTACTGATGTAATATGATATGGTTCATTCGTCCTTTGATGTGATAATATTCTAAAAATTACATAAAACAAAACATTTCAGAACAATTGATTCGACCAATTAACTAAATAATAATTTATCTATTTACTATTTATTGCGACTTGCGAGATAAATGATATGAATGAATGTTTTAATAAATTACATTAACCATTTTAATTATTTTAATCACTTAATTAAAATTCACTTATTCACCAAACTTCAGTATAAGTTTTACTCATGAAACCACGAAATATTAACAACACACATTTATGTATGCTATTATACCATATATTATAGTATTTGGATAATAAATCATCAATACATTAATTATAAACAAACACAAATTAACAAATTCAGTATCTTTCATTGACATTTTGTACTGGAAGAGTGAAAACTTCTAAATCTTCGTTATTCACATCGTCCCTTCCATTGACTCCATTTCGTCCAGCTTTGTAATCCCAACGATCTAAAATAATAAACAATACCATTTAGAATAGTAAATTTAGAATGTCACAACAATAAAAATCTAAATACATTAAAATTTTAACTGTTAATTTTTCAATTAATAAGAACTAAATGTTAGTTAAAGCCTTACTTTGGTATGTTAATATAATTAAGAGTTAAAAAGAATTAATTTTCATAATAACAAACTTCATTTCTCTTATTGTTATTGTAAGTTATTTTTTAGTAAAGCACACTGAATAATGTTTACCGACATACTCGTGGGAGCACAGGAGACGTCATGGCGGCCAGAGCGACTCGGCAAGCAAAAGCCTTTGCAGAATTTCCTTTTTAGAACCCCAATCACCTCGCTGTTGCAAAAACAGAAGAGCAGGCTAACACAGAACCCCTAAAAACATTTTTAAATTAATTATTTTAAAGTTAAACTAAACTTGATTAGATTAATTTATTAGAATAATTAGATGATTAGATAAATTAACCTGAAGACTGGACGTGGCGGCTGCCACAATTTCATAAACTGCCGCCCATCTTGTGCTCGAGACTGGTCTGAATGGAATGACGAGATAGTGAAGTCCAAGCAACGGAATTAAAATCAGCGTGGCCCTTGCAGCCTTTAAATTAGATAATTAAATTACATACTAATTTAACGTAGTTTTACATAAATATATTTAAAGTTTTTAAATATAGTATTTTCAAAAATAAAATCTAGTCAGTCAAAATCTTGACTTATCATGTCATAAGGAAACATTTTCAATAAAAACTACCTTTTTAATAGAATGATGATTGTCCGATGGAGATGAATTGGAATTAAATGAAGCAGATCTTGTTGCCGTGTTAAAAGTCCTCTCGTTATCTTTCAACTTCTTCACCAAAACTCGAAGGATGTTGAAAAGAAAGGCGAGAGACAAAACAAGGGAAAGGCAAACAGGAACCCCAAGAATCAAACTCCATGTTGATTCCGAGACCCAACACCTAAAATTCATTTTTCATATATAGTACATATATTAATTAGTAAATTCTATTAATTCGTATTTATTAACATTAGCATTACTGTTGAGAATCAATGGGGTCCGTTGCTCGAAAGTAAATGTAAGCAGAAATAGGGAGAATTGGTCCAGCCCAAGCAAATACGTAAAATCCTCTCAACATCCGAGTTTCTGATCGGAAAAAAGCCAAGACGATGAGCGTGTGGAGGTAAAAGCCTTCGCAGAACATCCAAAAGTAATTCGCTACAAGGAAATATTGAACGAGGATGTGAACGCAGCTGCACCACCACTGAAACAAAATTATAAAGTTTATATCAATAATCATTTATTACGAGTGCCAAGAATTTATCAATTAAATTGTATTAATTCATTGTATTATTTATGGTGTGGAATATCTTACGGGATTATTGAGCATGACGTCTGGATCATTGATGACGAGTCTGTACCAGAAGAGCCAAAATAAATTGGAGATGATGAAAGATACGAACAAATGTTTGTGGATTTTCACCCGCGTACATTTCAAGCATCTAAAAACAATTCGGCATAAAATTATCCAAAATCCTTATTATGGTGTTAACTAAATAACAAGAATTAATTAATTATTAATTTTTTTAATTTCCACTATCTCACTTGAAAGAACAAAAGATGAGTAGAGAAATGAGAAGTGTGCAAACAGAGATGAAATAACCAACTTCGTAAAATGTGATGATAAATCTCCGCCACTATTCAAAAGTAAATGTTTAAATCACATTCAATTTAAAACGTAAAAATTTTATATTAAAAAGTCTGAACCTGCAAATCATCAATGTCCACACATGTGGTGTAATTGGACCAAGTGAGGTTCGACTCCGGATGTCGAAACCACGTTCCATCTTCAAGACATTCTTTGTGAGCCAATTCTGAAAAAGAAAGGAAAACAAATCTCTCATAAACTCACATTTATGATATCGTTATGTTATATCGCTATTATTCGTATATTAAGAATAGTAATGCATACCATTCTCATACATAAGGTATTGGCAAATATCTTATACATTTGCTTACATATTATTGTACATATGGTATGTTAAGTATTGTGTATAATACTGGTCAGTATTCATATATTATTATAAATATCGTACTATTACAATATTAGTCTTTTCATTATTATCATATTATCGTTTGTAATTTGTAATTTGGCTAAATAATATAATCCACAAATATGCAATCATAGAGTTTGTGATAAATATGAATTTCCATTAATTTCCATTCCATATATTCTCCATATATGTAGAATTAAAAATGGAGAATAAATAGAGAATTTTATGATTTTTATTTAAAAAAAATTAAATATAAAATCTTAATTCAAACTTAACTATCATACTATATAACTTACAATACATATCTGTACAATCATAGAATACAAGCTTATAAGAAGTAAGACCAAAGTAAAATGTGATATGTAGGTAATAATAAATGAAATGTGAGATGAAGCAGGTAAAAAGATATTTGAAATATTCGAATTGGAAAATTGGATTGGAACTCCATTTGAGACTTTCCCCCCAACCCCACACCCTTCTTCATCTGATCTAATAGGAATAATAATTTAATATAATATGAAAAAAGCGAATGGGAGGCCTTTCGGAGATTGAAGACAAAATCTCAACATCATTTCCGTCTTTCTCCTCATCTGGATTTAATGGAATTTATCTGTCGATATGGATTGTTCCTAATGCCCCTTCCCAGACTCCCAAGAGGGTCAAAGCCAATTATATTATTATGATTCATCTTATTAGGAAAGGGAAAAAGACAATCTGCCGTCAAAAGACATTCACTTTTATTGACTAATTAAATCCCAATGACCCAAATGGAATGTGGCCGTGGAGTCTCATAGGAACAAATGTGGAGTTGTCACGACTTTCCTCGAACCCCGTTGATGTGGATTTTAACTTTGGGGTGACTTTCCTTCAATATCTTCACGGCGTCCTTGGATATCTTGATGTATTTGAATATTCAAAAAATTATTAAAAGTTTAGGTTTTTTAATCATGCTTGTTAATTATAAAAATTATGTATTAGCAATTAAGTATAAAATAAAAATTGGATGTGTAGTAAAAAAAAATTTGATTAAAATATCACCTTTGTTTCACCGAAAAACATAAGAGTTTTCAATTTGGAAACGTTATTAAAAGCGAAAGTACAAGTCCTGTCAGTCACGTCATTGCCAAGTCCTTTAAATGCAATTTCCTCAATCTCTGCATTAAAAACGCAATACATAGTTTAGAATAAAATAATATATGTAATATAGGTTATCTTACTTATCTTCATTATCTTCATAATTAGTAATATAAAATGTCAATTGTTTTTTAACAATAATATAAAAAGTAAGCACGTTAAAATTGAATTTGAAATTAGCGAGGAAACCTCTAAGATCAGAAAAGGAATATCCAGTTTTCAATGATCCGAATGGCACAACCGCTGAATCAATCCCAGTGAAAGCAAAATCAGTGACGGAAGGCATTCTTGCTCGGATTCGGATTTTCTTCAGTTTCTTCAAATAGCACAAAATGGTTTGAATGTCCGTGTCGTCGAGTTGAGCCAATGACATTTTCTTATATTGGGATTGGATTTGAAATCTGCCATAATATTCAAATCTTGGCCCGTCGTAAATTCCAAGTTCGGTCAGATTCGGAAACGCTTGTGCTATCAGATGGACATCGTAAGAACGGAAAATCGACGGTTTGTCCGTGTGGATTACATTCAACAAAAGTTCTTCCATTTTCAAAAATTTTGTATCTACCATTGGAATAAACTGGAAAATGAAAATTAATATAATCATTAAAGTTATGAAAATGATGAAATGACATTGCTGATTTCTTGTTATTATTTTATATGTAATTTGAGTAGGTAAGTAATTTTTGTAAATTTTAATGTAGCAAACTATAACCTGCCCAACTCCAGTTGTGCTCAGTGAATCAATCGCAGCTCTTAGCGATCCCAATGTCTCTTTCAAAAACCCCATTCTGAATGATTCCATAAGCATCTCTGTGTAATTCTCCATATCATAATCTTCCACAATGAGTCCCGGGGCATCCGAAACCAAAATCCCAATCTTGGTGTCGACTTCTATTGGAGGGATCAAACGTTCCAACAAAGACAAATGGTCCGGTTGTAAAATTATCTTCCCGCAAATGAATTCCTTCAATTGTGCCAGAGATTGAACAAAAGGAATGAAAACTTCCACAAAGTCCGGATGAATCATCATGATCCAATCCAAAGCAATGTTAAGATGCGTAATGTTGATTGGATGTGTGGTCCATCGAAATACCCGCAAAGTTTTGAACAAGTCGAGGAAATAAAAGCTGTAAAATTGATGATGCCAATCAAATTTAACTCTTTTCAAATTCCTACCATTTTTAAATAGAAATATCCCCAGCGCTGCTCCAAACTCTTCGTGGTCTTCGATATTGAGCGATGCGAATTCATCAGAATTGATCACGAGCTCGAAATCCTCAACGTTATGGCACGTGATCTCAAGCATCTTAATAATGCTAGTTGTATTTGATCCTGATTTCTTCTGCTGGATCTTGAGGGTTTTGAAAGGAAGACGCTTAAGGAAAAACTTTTGATAATTCGTTTCACGCAATTCGTAGATTTCCAAAAGGCAGAAGCTAAAGAATGGATCGAAGTAGATTCGGCTATTCATGGCTTTGAACGTTTCGAGAGCGCTAAAGTGTGAGAGGAATTTAAACGTTTGGCGCCATTTGAGTGTGCAATTTTCTAATTCCAAATGTTGAATGTGAGAAATGGATTCTTCAAGGCCTGCTTTTTGGGATTTCGCGAGAATTAGGTCCAACTGGCTTGAGTGGCAGTTTCTAATTCGCATATGAGTCCAGTGAGGGAAAAGAAGACCGATTGTGGTTTGGGACTTGAAATCCTCCATGGCTGAATTCCTATCTGATTGGCTTTCTTCAATATGGAGCATGAATTGCTTTGCCGCGGTTTTGCGGAAAAAACGTTTTGTGCCATCGAACAAAATTACTGTTTTGGTTCCCAGTTGAGGAACAAGGACGAATTCCCATCGACGACAAATGAGCCTACAGGTTTTTAGTTCACTTCCGGATAAATAAGAGAAAATTTCTTCTAAAACTGGTACCTGTGAAATTTTTAATTACTTAATTAAAAATCAATATTTTTTCTTTCGAGATACTTCTACACATATATAATAATACATTATGATATGTGAAATAATAAGCCAATAATTATTAATTATTTAATTATTGTTTAATTATTTTAAAAAATTAAACTTCACCGGTAAATCTAAAGTGTAATCACAGCCAGTTAAAACCTGAGACTTTTTGCTTTTACCTTTCCTGTAAAATTCAAAATTTCATTAATTTTTTGTTTTACTTTTTGTGGGGATTTCAAATTTATATTAATAGTGAGCATTATATTATGTAATTAAATAAATGGTAATTATACCACATTTGAATAATGTTACGTACTTTGTGACGATTTCAATGTTGCTGCTTTTATTCAGTTGTATTCTCACTTCTTTCTTCATGTTAAATTTTAACTTAAATTATATACCTAATCCAACTTATTTATATTTAACATGTCAATTTAAAAGTTCCTTACTGTTAAAGTCTATTACTGTTAAAGTCTATATACGTGATCAAAAATTAATATTAAACTAACAATTAACAATTAAATAATCTCGTCATTGAATATTTTAAAATAAATATTTTTTAATTTCAATAATATTAGTTTCTACTCCTACTAATTGTAAACTAGAAACTTCTTTTGTGTATTGTAGTGTTTGTAGTATACGGAGTATTTTAGTTAAGGAGATATAATGAATGCGACTATCTTCATTGTTTTGTTTTGGTGGAAATAATGGAAAAGATGAAGATGAACATACTAAATGTAATCAAGTAAAATTCGAATCAATACATTCGAATTCACTATAAGAGATTAACATTAATATCGTAAATTGATTATATGGTGTAACGGTAAAAGTGAAAGGCATTACGTATGTCATATTGTTAATTAGAATAATACATAACTACTACATAAGTAGTACCATGTATGGTATGTAAGTATGTATTAATACATTAAAGCTTTCAGCGAGCTGTTTAAGAAAAACTTAAATATTTATATAACATACATTATAAATAAAATATGTGGAGATAATAATAGGTACGTAATGTACAAATAATTTACCTATAAGGATGATAAATCAATCACGACAGAAGATATTCTGATTGATAATTAATTTGTAAGTATTAATGAAAATTACTTGACGGGACAAATCCAGTGATGAAGAGAGGACATGGAGCGTAAGCAGTTTCACCTCCTCCAGTTTCATTCCAACAGCTCCAACCATCCCATGATCTAGGACACCATGGTCCTGAAAATGATTTTTATTTTAGAAAACATAAAATTCAAAGGTCTTCATATTTAACCTACGTCCATGATTTCATACTTGTAGGGAAGAATGCAATTTTTACTTTTACATCCATTACATTTACAAATATGTAAAATACTTGACTTACAATATAGTTAAGTAGTAGTTAAGTTTTACAATATTTGTATTGTTTACTTAACAATGTTTATTTAGTAATTAGGTAGTAATACACTACCATATATACCATATATATTAGATTTGATACATATAGGTATTTAGCTTCATGACTAAACTTTCTTCAAGCTCATGTTCAAATCCAACTAGGCCTGATTTAACAAATCTGTTAGGTAGCTCTGTTGGATCTCTAAGGTTTTGCGAGGATTTTTCCTTTGGAGATTCTGAATTCGTGAGTGTGAGAGTGCGAGACCTCATGAGAGTTTACTATGTGAATGTGTGTGTAGTAATAATGTTCGTTAGAGCATGTTATAGTCTGTTGTGTGTTAAAATGGTTTAGTTAAAGTGTCAAGTCTGGTACGGGTCTTTGGAGAAATCCTCTTTGACTTCCTTATAATTTGAAAGGAAAGACCCGAGGGAGAATCTCCACTTTTAAACAATACTTGGAGAGGAATGACAAGAGACATGCGATCGATGGCTCCTTAATACTCATATATCAAACCATTATAAGAATTATACCATACCATGCATATCGCAATACTTTATACTTATATATCTACTATTACCGAGATTCTCTTCCTCAGACGATGGAAAGATGAAAGAGATCTATAGGTCTACTTTTGTATTGTCAAAGTCATCAAATCATCACATTTGCTTTTTGACAAGAAAATGATTCTTGAAGAAAATGAGAATTCTACTTGTGATACTTCAAAGGGCTTCATCAGTTTCATGTGTTTATTTCTTCATCCGCTGATTTAAATTACGGATTACGTAGTATATATTTTATATATATATATAGCATTTTCTCCGAAGGTTTATATTAGAATACTACGCACATAACAATATTAGACACAAATAGGTCACTAATCAAAATTTTGTCATTAAAGAAGTCTCGATATGACCTTGGCTTTAAATACAGAATACAGACATAGGATTATTTTTTGAAAAAATGAAAAGGTATTTCAATTTACCGCTAACAATCAGCCAGGTTCTTTAGTTATTGTTTAGAACGCTACGCCTATAGTAGTACATCTGCCTGGATCATAAATCAATCAGAGATTGATATGATATGAATTGATTCATTGTGGAAATGGAAAGCCAACACAAACAAGGATCGTACGATATTGATACGATTAGCTCATCAAGGTGATAAAAGTGAAATCATATTCTTATTCGCATTTTTATCGTTTATATTATTTGTACCATTATTGGTATGTACATAACAAATACATAATATACTTGTACCTATATAAGTTTCATACAATACAGTGTACTCTATCTCGGATACATACTCTACATACTACACGTACTTAAGGTATATGAAAAATGCATACAAAAATACAGATTTATGTACAGAGGTTTAACTATGTACCTTGAGTATACTAGGAACATACTAATATTTATTATATTTACATACAGATATAGATATATCGAATAATAATAATATTATGTCGGTAAATATCACATGTTAATATGCAGGATAGAGATATAGGTGACAATTGTTTTAATTTATCTTTTTGTTTATTAAATATAAATACTTTAGCCCTGTTTTATCTATCTCCACTTGAATAACTTCGAAAAGGCTAGAGTGTTCTAGTTCTAGTTAATTGTAGTTATATCGGTCACTAACGTACCTAGTTTTCAATTAATGCAATGCGACATACGCAAAACGCAAGTCATTTTATGCCAAGCGAAATTCATTTGAACAACCTGTGCAAACATTAAATTTTTATAGGAAAATTATTACATAATGTAAAATTTTAAGTTATGATTATTATTTATTAATATATAGATGATTTGTAGAGGTTTCTTATACAATTTTTCCTTTAATTCTATTGCAATTGGTATATAATATATATCATAAATAAATAGGTACGGACGGGGAAAATTCCATCAAATAACTTAAAAAATACTTGAAAAAGTCTGGCCAAGATAAAGCATAAATATTTAATCTTTGGGAATTTTGAAGAGGAATCGTCGTCACTCGTTAGTTCGTTAGAAATGCTAGTCAAAACAAGATGGCAATTGGTTTGCTTCAATTAATAGTTATCTAGACATACGTGGGTTTTTGTAATATACACAATCACATATCATCACAATTTGTTCAAATTTCAAAGAAAAGGGTTAAAGAAAAAGATGAAAAGAATTTTCTCTTTTGATCACCCAACCATTTCATCAAGCTGAATCAATCAGCTCAAATGCATATTTTAATATTAAATTGAATATGTTTTTATGCACAATCGCGGTAAACATTAATTAAATGGTTATTCAACTTTAATAAAAAATCAATATTTATTTCTTCAAATGCGAAGGTTCAATAATTGAAATCTTGGAATTTGGAACTTAACCCTAAACATCTCATAAGATCGAGTTTTATGCCAACTCAAAGACCCTAACTCTCCCCTACGCAATTAATATCAAAGTGATGGTTTGTTATCAATCAATTACAAAGGTCTTTTAACTCTGCTTTAACTTCCATCAACTCTTCAAACATCACTCTTAACATTGATGACTCAAAAATGACATTTTTCGTTAATTTGTTCTTATTAATTTAAATTTCATTTTTATTTTCTATTTGTGTCAAGTCGTTTAGTTCAAGTTCTGGTTCTTAGATTTCAACCTATTTAGACAAAGGGTTTTTATTTAAACAATTTATTAAATACATATAACTTTAAAACGGGTAGGTTTGTATGTCACATCATACATACACAGAGTATATTCAATTATCTATTTACAATATTTACATTTAACCATGTGGATCATATATCATATTATACGACAATACAAAAACATGCATATAAGTACCATACACAACATAATTTAAGTAAGTTTGTATGACTATGTATAGAGAGTTAGACATAGTTAGAATTTAAACTTCATTGAGCTTTAGTGGTTCATTGGTTTGGACTGGATGTTTGGAAGCAGAAGGGTGATAAGGGAAGTTGAAAGTCCTTTTTCAATTACTATCATTAGGACTCAACCCCATATATATTTATATACTTACATACGTAAAAGAACATTCTGTTTCATTTAAAAAGTATATCTGAATATCAGATATATTTTTATAGATGTATGAAGTTCTTTAGACTTCATTGGAAAGTGTCTAAAATGAAAGTATATTTGAATGCAATCCAGAACTTCACAACTCTCATATTACGCCGAGAATAATATTATTGTAAATAATAAGTAGTTACTTAATGTTAGTGCATAGCCTTCTGTATTTTCTCATATATAAAAATAGAGATAAACTAAATGTTGTTAGTTAATAGGTTAAAAAGTATTGACAAAATGAAACCATTGAGCTCAGTTTACATTTTTTGCGTATCTTGTTAATAAATAGTGAGATTTGAGCTAGGGTCGAGTAGCTTAATAAATACATAGGATAGGAAGGATATATGATTGTATTAGTATGCACCATATGAATATTACGTAGAAGAGAGATTGTAAAGCTGGTCATTCATATGAAAGATATCAACATTATCGTGACATATTTAATATGTATAAGGGCAAGATAAAACTTCTACTTTCATTCAACATCCGATCAAAATGAAACTTGGGGTGAAATAATTTGGATTTAATAATTCACATTTCACAACACTTGTAGAATAAAGTTCAATTTGGAAAAACTTTTAGTTTTAAGAGGTTTTATCTTAAGTTTTTATTCTTTAAAACTATTGAGTGAAAAGTTCGTCTTAATTTAAATCATTTTGTTTCTTTCAATATTTCCGTAATTTCGAAGGTCGGTAAATTAATTAAATCCTGTGATATTTGGACAACTTGGTTGAGTGGGAATTACGCGTCGAGGGGAAACTGCGTGTGCGGTATAAGAAAAGTGCTTATGTGAAAAGTTGATCAAATTATAGAAGACCAAGGAAGTTGGAATTCCATAATTGCTCATTATAAAATATCAACTATGCCCATTCCCAGCCATTCCTTACTATAGTGGCCAGTATCAAATTTTAATATTTTAATTTAAACCCCAAAGCCCTACATTTTAAATAGTCAAAATGTTATGTTTAATACTAAAAACATTTTTGCAAATTGGAGCGGCGTCACTAGCTCTTTTCGCAGCTTTTAAACCAAAATTGGCACTAATTTTAATTAAAACTTTTCCAAGAGATTTAAGGTATTAAAATCTTATAACTAAATTTCTAATCAACTAAAAATCTCTGAATTTAATTTTAATGGAAATTTTAAATAAATCCTAATTATTAAATATTTTTTGATATATAGAGGTTTAAAACGTGCGGCTCATTCAATAATTCAGCTTAAATTAGCAATGGCGTTTAACTTAACAGTAGGAAAACAATTTGACTTGATTGCAAAAAAACACCCACATAAAGTTTGCATATATTTCGGTGATGAAAAATGGACTTTTGAGCAGGTAAAGAAAAACGACTCAAAATGGGATAAAAAAATGAAAAAAGAGATAAATATTTCAATTACTAACTTTGTTAAACAAATTTAAATTACCAGATTGAGAAATTGAGCAACCAAGTAGGAAATTACTTCCAACAACAAGGATTCAAACATGGAGATTCCCTTGGGCTTTTGATGGAAAACCGTGCGGAATATATTGCCATTTGGCTTGGATTATCTAAAGTATTCATTATGAAAAAAATTCCCTCTATCTGTTTTATGTCATTTTATATCTAAATTCTCATGTGGAATGTCTCTTACAAACTTTATTTGAATCTCAAGATCGGAGTTGTTCCGGCTCTTATAAACTTTAATCTCCGGTTGGAGTCTTTACAACATACTTTGAATGCGGCAAAATGCAAGGCTATCATTTACGGGAGCGAACTATCCCAAGGTATAATGAACCACGTAGTATTTATTTATCTTATTGTTTTCTCAAAATATTATTAACCAAGCAATTTAAATCAAATATGTAGTAATACAAGAATATTTTACTTAGGTATTAAGATATATGTGAAAATAAAAAAATTTATAAATTGAATTTAGCGCTATCCGAATTGTACGACATTGGATATTCAAAAAACATCCCAACGTATGGTTATGACCAAGAAGGCGGATTGCTCAAAAACTCAACCGATTTAATTAAAGACCTCAAATCAGTTTCCATCAAACATCCCAAACCCGATAAACCCGTTTTGGCAACGGATAGTTTATTTTATGTCTTTACGTCAGGAACGACGGGGCTTCCAAAGGCAGCTTTTATCAAACATTTCAGGTGATAAAAAATATTTTATAGTTATCCCAAACAATTTTAGATTTATGCTCCACTGTGTAATAGTAATATGTAACACTAACACAATTTACATTTATATTTATATGTTTAATTCCATCCCATTTCCATCTTTAAACGTGGATAATAATGAATTTTGGCGCCATATTTTAAGATTCTTCATGGCAGCTTATGGCGCCCATAATAT
Source organism: Neelides folsomi (assembly GCA_034687125.1). Lineage (NCBI taxonomy): Eukaryota > Metazoa > Arthropoda > Collembola > Neelipleona > Neelidae > Neelides > Neelides folsomi. Next base: position 117,337 of record JAQGBZ010000125.1, read on the forward strand.
GAACGGGATCAAAAGAGAGGATGTGATGTATTCGCCTCTTCCTTTGTACCACAGGTATTTTAAAATAATCTTATTAATCAGTTCCCTGACCTTTTCCTTTGAACCTTTAGTTCTTTTGGTCCTTTGTGAATTGTTGAGGTAGCTGAGGTTTTTAAAATGAATGTTTGACAGTGCGGCGGGAATGTTGGCCGCCGGCCAAGCTCTTGTTTATGGAACTTCCATTGTCCTCAAGAAGAAATTCTCCGCGTCTGTTTACTGGAAAGATTGCATCAACTACAATGTGACGGTAAATGGGTCTTTTCAATCTTTTCAAGCCTCCCACCACAATTGGAAAAATCCTTTGAACACAAATTGAAAATCCTAATTTTATACACATTTTTTTCGTTAAATAGGTTATTCAGTACATAGGAGAAATTTGCAGGTAAATTACAAAAAAACTAATTTTTATTTAAAATGTTAATTTAACATAAATATTACTAATAATTGTTTTTAAATTTTAATGCTAATTATAAAACATAAATGAGCATTATTATAAAAGAAGAATATTTGCGAACATTTTTTTAGATATTTGTACAGCCAACCAGAAACTCCAGAAGAAAAATTGCACAAAGTACGGATGATGTTTGGGAACGGTTTGAGGATTTCTCTTTGGAAGGATTTCACCGACAGATTTAATATTCCACTTGTAGCAGAATTTTACGGCTCAACTGAAGGTATTCTTTCAATTTCAAATTCCAATAATATCATTTTTATACATTTTTTATATTTCAATATAAATTATTTTTTCAATATAAATACTTTACGACCAAATAACTTTTGTTTAATGTTGGGGAACTTTTTCTTTCAGGGAACTGCAACGTCAGTGAGTAAAAAACTTTTTAATTAACGATTCTTAGCTCATATGTCACATGTCTATCTGTTACACAACCCACATACAAAACATTAAATCTTATAGACTTTTAATGACCATCAAGATTTATACGAAACAATGATGTGTACTTAATAGCTATTAAATACCTCAGCTATACCAATCTAGTACTTAAAAAATGCAATATTTTGGAAATTGTATTTTGTGTATGAATAATAGCAAATATTGATGGACACATTGGAGCTGTGGGTTTTATCCCTCGTTTAATTTATCCGATCCTTCCTATGAAAATCATTAAAATGGACGAAATTACTGGAGAGCCTCTAAGGGATCCAAAAACTGGGCTGGCTATCAAATGCTCACCAAACGAAGAAGGAGAACTCGTCGGAATAATTAAGAAAGATCATCCAATAAGAGATTTCAAAGGGTAACCAAAACAACGTTTGTAGTTTAAGTTTAGCTTATCTGTAACTATAACCCTAAACAAGTTAATTAACATTTTAACTTGTTATAAACTTAAATTAATAATTAACATTGCCCATCATAACCATAACAAAATTATTACATAATATTACTTTAATAATAAATTTTTACTATACTTTTCAGATATGCAGATGAAAGTTCAACTCAAAAGAAAATCCTTTATGATGTGTTTTCCAAAGGGGATATGGTATTCAGATCGGGTAATTAAAATACACATCTCGAATAGTTTTCATAATAAATCATTAAATTTCTTCTGGTTCTCAAGGACATTATCAAGGGATAAAATGGAATAGGGATAGTTGTGGTATTATTTGATCTAAACTGTGTTTTCGACAGGTGATTTGCTCGTAATGGATGAATACGGTTACATTTACTTCAAAGACCGAACCGGAGATACATATCGATGGAAGGGAGAAAACGTCTCAACTGCAGAAGTGGAAGCTGTGATTAGCAAAGTTTGCGGGCTCAAAGATGCCGTGGTTTACGGAGTTCAAATCCCAGGGACTGAAGGTAAAACCCAGAAAAGATTATAGAGATAAAACGGAGATGATTAAAGTCAATATTATTTTTACGAATTTAAAAAGGGAGGGCTGGAATGGCGGCAGTTGTCGATAAAGAAAATTCATTAAATATAAAAATGTTGGCCGAAGGGATTGTGAAAAATCTGCCAGCATATTCGCGACCCATTTTCCTTCGCACAGTCAGCTCCATCGACTTGACAAGTAATTTCTCATATCATTATTTAGGAAATATTAAGGAATTTACCACATAAACATAAAGACACAAACAATTAATTTGAATTAATGAATATAATTTTAAATTCCCTCTTTTATTCCCAGGCACGTATAAGATGAAGAAGTTTGAATTGCAAAAGGAGGGATTTGATGTAGGGAAGATTGACGATAAAGTTTATTACTTTGATGGCTCAAAATTCATTCAGCTCACTTCGGAACTACACGAGAAAATACTTAATGGGAAAATAAGGCTTTAATAATTAATCAAAAAAATCACAATGAACACCACAGCTCATTCACGCCACTGTTTTTCAATTAATAGATGATAAAAAGGAAGCTAACTGACAAAACATTGATAATGGTGGACCAATCCTATATAATTTTAAATTAAATTTAATAGAATATTTTACTATTTTTACTAAACAATGCTGAACTATATTTATGCAAAATTGATAATTTAAATGTTAACTTTGTTTTGCTTATCAAATGCAATATGCAATCTATAATTTATATCATATCTACTATTTACCAAACACTATACATAAAATAACTGTGAAATAGAAATTAATAAATATACTCTAATTACATATCTTCTATAAACAATATGTAATTATAAGTATTTATTTATATAACAGTACCATCCTAAAATAATAAATACATAATAAATACAAAAATATATGTGCAATATGTAAGTAGGTATTTGAAAACCAAATTACACATAACATCAATTTATTTAATTTTCAAGTAATAATGAATGTTAATTAAAAAATCTGAGTTAAAAAAACTTGAATAAAAAGATTAAAAGGAATAAACATATTTATTTATTATATAGTAAATCATATCGTAAATGTGATTAAATTTGAGTACAATGAAATAATCAGTTGGGTGGAATGAAGAGAATCTTGGGATGGTTTTGGATTTGTTCACAGGCAATTAAAGGGAGGGACGCGGGGAAAAGACATTTAAAAATATTCACTTCACCTCTCTTTCCTCCCATTAAAAAAGACAAATGGGGAGAGGAAAAGTCATGTGGGAGATGCGAAAGATGCGAAACACACGTTCTCTCTCCAATTCTACAAGTTCCCTATAAAATGCACTAACATTAAGTATCTAGGGTATGTATATCTATATATATATCTGATATGCAAATTATACCAATACTATTACATAAATTCTACAAATATTCTCATAAATACACATGCAGATACAGAATACAAGTATGCTATGCATTGTACATAATATAAATAGTTTCCGATCTTCTCATCTGTTTTATATAAAAAAGTGAAAATTTCAAGAATTTCCAACTTATTTTTTTATTCCACATTCCCAATTGTATTCGTGTCCAATAAGTCTTGGGAACATTTGAATGGGTTCATAAACATTTTATTGTTCAAATGTATCCAAATTCCTCTCGTATTCTTTCTCAATTGACTCATTGGAGTGAAGAAGCGAGGAATTAATTGAGTTATTAGGAATAAACCCATTAAGCTTCATTCTTTAGTCGCATTACATTACACTCATTATTCTCATTATCTCCCCATTACAGTTTAAGAGGATTAGGGAAAAGTGTCCAGAGTGAGATAGAATAGCGCCTTTTAAATCTATGTACTTTCAAGAACCCTCAGTTCATCAATTTATCAAGGCATTACGCGGGATTGGAATGTCAACTGTTCTTTATAAATGAAAATTCGCTATATTGCGAATTTATTTAAATAAGGGATTTATATTTTACAACAACTAGATCTACTATGGTAAAAGTAAAAAGCAATACAAAATGTATGTTTAAGGATTTAATTCCTTCCTTATCTTCAAAACGGTCCAGATGGTTTTAAAAGTGTGTAAAAACAATGGGCAAAGTGTTTCTAGCAAATCCTGGACATTTTTGTAAAGGATTAAAAGCTTCTTATCCGTAATGAACTTGCAATTTAATATGCCAGCTGGCCAGTAAAAACCTTTTCAAAATTAGGAGATAAAAGCAGGAATGAAAGCTACTTAATTCTTAACAAATCTGGACGAAATTGCAGGGAAGGTTGATGATCCACTGGAGCATTTAATAATTGACTCTCTAGTTTCTGTCTTCAATTATAAATGAAATTCAATTATAAAATGGAAATGAAATCCGATTATTTCAATTATTTTCTAAATTAGAGCTCTGTTACTCTCTACCTATAAATCTTCTTTTAATTGTTTAGCTCAAATTTGTCCAAATCGATCATTTTACTAATTGTAATAACATTAACAATATTTTCGTATAATGATAATAATAATAATTGTACAAAATTGAATGTATGGTAATTTTGTATGGTCTACTATTTTACTCAATGAAGGTTCTAAATTCTTCTAAACACTTCACCTGTTCCAATTTATAAATAAAGGCGGCCGATCTTACAAGGCCGTTTTTAATTCACCGAATTCCGAGAAGCGGAAGATAAATCAACGTCGGGTTGGAATAAAAATTCCAATTTCATTCTGAATCACACGATAAATAATGTCGAGGACAAAACTCCCCATTCATTTCCTAATGGTAGGTCTAATTAAGAAAAGCACATTTGCTGGTTCAATTAATTCACTTCTCCTTTTACATAATCCACCCGGGCTCATTTCTCCAATTAATTCAAGGAGCTGAAAAGGAAGGTTTTTTCCAAACTCGCCCATCCGGCTCCTTTAATTAATTATTTACATCACCAACATTTAGAAATTTATTAATTCCCGTGTCGGACTTTTGAATCCCGAAGCCGTAAAAGTGTTATCAGCGAATAACTTATCAACCCAGGTTATTATTTAGCATAAAAATTGGGATTATTTAGAGCGGGATATTTAAATTTGGAATTTAATCAAGATGTTCCTTCGTTTATCATAGCGGTTTGGTTCTCGGGCATTTACGCCCACTTGTCAACTTTGGTAAAAAAGTATTTATGGCCCGTTTCCAACTTATTTAAAAGATTCAATTCCCAACCACCACAAGGAATCAACGCCCAAATCCAAGTCATCCAAGTTAACTTTTACGGAAACTTTTAATAAAACTCTCAATTTCAGCCCATGGAAAAAAATCTCTTCAGACCCATTCATCTCCACCCCGAAGGAAATGCTCGGCATAAAACCAAATAGAAAATGAGGGAAACCAATGAGATTCTCCCATTAAATTGAATTTTTTTTCTTTCTTTCTTTCAACCCAATGCAACCATTTCAATGACAATTCCCCTATGCAAATCTTGTCCTATAAAAACTTATGGTTTTAGCACTATGTATAACTTTAGTTAAATGACAATAAGATCTGATACTACATACATATATGCATATTATTGTAACTTTGTAACACATAACATATTGTATTTATCTTATAGATTATTTTTTAACATTATATGAATATTTACGCATGTATAGTGTAAGTAAAGAGATTTTCCATTAGATTGAGTTTTTTAAATTTTTGTGTCATTTTTACAATGATTTTTAAAATGTTTGTATTGAAGAGATAAACATTGTTATAAATAACAACAACTGTCATTCAACTCCCCTATTTAACTGCCAAGTCAATGTCGTGTTGAAGTCGTGTTCAGGAACTTGGAACTCATTCACAATCACCATGAATAATAAGAAACTACTTATTGAACTTTCAAGTTTATTGAACATAAAATGAAAAAAGAGGAAAATGTTCAAACCTGGGGAACTCTCGTTGTTCGTCAATTCTCCCGACTCCAAGCAGAGTTTTTCCTGGAGGGCGAGAAACTTATGTAAAAGATCTTCGTCAGTTTTGGGCTTCTCCACTCCATAAGTTCCATTATTGGCTTCGTCCCCTTTTGTTGTCATGTTTTTTGAGTCGATTGACATTCTCAATTCCGTCCCCTGTCACTCTTTTTCCTCTTCCCTCCAGCAACACCAACAAATGGCCACAAAAAGTAATTGATTTGAGTAGAGACTCAAAAAGAATTTCTTAGTAGCTCTTTTTACCCGGGTCTTACAATGCCCGGATCTTCAATAACCAAGTCTTAAGATACCCGATCTTCAACTTTTCAATACCCGCGTTAATACACTTACTTATTTATAAGTCTTTAGATTCTGTAATATGCTGGATTATATAGCCGGGTACTGTGATGCCCGGATTGTATACATTGATCTTAAGATAACGGAATGACTTTATTTCCAATATTCTCTTTCAACAGCTCTTCTTCTCTGTCTTCTGTCCACACACTGGAGCGATTCTGATCAAAAACCCGGGATTGGGTGAAATAACAATATTACGCTTCCACACACACTCACTGAATAATACAAGCCCAGGAGTAAAAGTTGTCTAAAGGCTCAGAAGATCTTGAGTCTCTTTTAGCAAACTTTGAGTCTTTGAGTCAGTTTTGATGAACGTTGAGAGATTTTGTTATTTTGTTCAAGATTTTCTTATTGGGTTCTTCACATTGGATGTTTTGGATGTTTTGGATGTTTTGGGAGAGCCTGAGGGTGAAGACGAGGACCGTTAATCAAGTGATATATGTATTTATATAAATGTCGCCTCTGCTGGTAGATCCCTCCTTTTCGCCCCCTGAAAAAGAGAGAGATAAGACTTCCGTGAAGAAAAAAGAATTATTGGCAAATGTCCCCTTCAAAATATTCCAACACTTGCAGAAAAAACTTTTATCCTATGTACATACATACTTATTGATACTTATAAATGTATATCGATACAAGTACTTCAATCTTTCAATATACCTTTTGATAAAAAAGGGATGAGTATAAATATTGAAACATGCAATTGAAAGTTTTATAACTTTTATTACACGAAATGGAATCTTTCCTTTTTCATATTCTGTCCCAAAAGGAAAAGTAAACATTTTTACAATTTCACTACAATTTTGCAAAATAGTAAAATTCCAAATATTATTGAGGAGCAGAAGCATAAAATATGTCAACGGCATGCAATTTATTTGCAATCTACAAATTGACAAATATTCGAATATGTAATTACAGATGCTTGAGAAATTTTGACATGGAATTTTTGAGTACTTTAACAATAAGTGAATGTCAAGAATTTAAAGAATTTGCCATTACTTTTTGTCTGTGTTATAAAAGTTTATAAAACAAAACTTTTTTTTCTAAATTACATAGTGGAATACTTATTAGATTTTATTACTTTTATCAATTTGCCTTTAATTTCGCTTATTTTCCAATCTTGTTACAACTTTATTTGAAACTACACTTTGTTTCCCGGAATTTCCTCGCAAGTGAATTCACCCAACGTCGCCCGCATCCCAACTTTTACCCCTAATGTGCTCAAATAGAAAGTTTGCATTAAACTCAGCCAGCAAGAAAGTTTAAATTGTGAGAGACAAGGGGTGAATTCGAATTTCCCCAAACAGTTTCCTCAAATCCCACTGGGAGTGAAAAGAAGAGGGAGAGTTTAATTGTTTAAAGGGAAGAGAATTAACTTTCTTACTTAATTAACTTAATTTGATACTCATGGAACACGAGGTTTTCTCTTTTGGAAACAAATGGGTCTCCCGAGGGCCAAATCTTCTAATTGAGTTTCTATAACAAGTTGCTAAAAGATGTAAACGCTCAATTCCCCTCCTCATATTTCCTCCAAGAATCTGTTTCTTACAATTCCATATCTAAAATCTATTTATTCCTCCAAAATAATAAAACAAGGGTCGTAAATTGGAAAGAAAAGTCAAAAGTTTGGAAACTTTAATTGACCAAATTTATAATATCTCCGTTATCAACCTCCACCACGTCTTGTAACAAAGCAACCAAACCTAATTATAATTATCTAATATTAACAAAATCTCATATTTTTAATTAAACCACATTGTTCTAATTATTCCAAGAATGTTTAAATAATTCAAACTTCTCGCCCTTAAATTCCCCCAAGACGGTGAAAAATGAAATGTTTGCTGCGGTGTATTCTGGGAATTTAAGCAATTTAATTAAATCTGACATGTTAAATAATTAACTAGAAAAAGCCGTTGGTAATGGCCCTCTTGTAAGGTATCTTGATAATCTTTAAGATGAATTCAAATTTATTAATTTATATGAGGACATTGTGAGTAAAAATTAACTTTAGAGAAAAGTAGTATTTTTACGAGGACTTGAATGTTTTTTAGTATTGGGAGTGTGGGTTTTTAAAAGAAGATAAAAGCCAAGAGTTATTGTTTAGCGTGTGGAATGAAGTTTCGGGTGAAAAGGGCTTGGGTGCAATCGGAACCCGCCATTCTCCTCTGTTTCCCTTCAAAGTGGCCGGAGAAGCTGATAAACTGCGGCTTTCATGCCCATTAACTCCTGGCAGTCCAAGGGAAGGATAATGGAGAAACTCAATGGGATTGGCACGTGGCTTACACAAACCAAAGGCCTATTCTTATAGAACCACACTTTTCATTTTTACAATTTTATGGGTTAAACCAAAAGATTCCAAAGGAGAGTATTTCTTTAAAGAGTATTTTCACCCGGGGTTTCTCACCCAGCTTAGTTCTCATACGATGTACATCCACAAATTCCTTAATCCCCTTCGTCCAAATACAAAGAAAAGAGTCTCACGGAAAGACCGTTTGATTTACAAAACTTACATATTGTCTAAATTCTTTCTCGTGCATTTCCGTTTCACAATCGGTATTTATTGGATTGACTATAAGGGACCTTTTCTAATTCATAAAAATCCCTTTCGTTTAATTTTGTCATAATGTATTTACAAAATAAGTTTAAATCTGCATATTTATTATTATGCATTTACATAAAATATGCGTGATTGATAAATAGTTATTCACCTAATCTAGGCACTTGGTATGTAACGTTGATTTGTAAAATAATTGTCATTAATTAGAATAATTACGATAAAATTAAAATATCGATCGAATTATTAATGATTAATGAGATTTAAATTGTCAATTGGAGAAATAATGAAAATTCAGTGAATATAGTTTTCCATAAGAACTTGCAATGAACTTATAAAAAGTTTTAATTTTTTAGTAAATATAAATCAATAATTTAATAAAAAAATATTAAAATAATAAGATCATTGATGTCAGTCTTAAAGTGATAAAACAATCAATATCCACCAATATTTTATTTAAAAAACTGTACATTTGTAGTTATAATTTTTATCCTACAAGAGATCCCAAATTGATTAAATAATTGCATTTAAATATTATTTAATTATATACGGATATCAAAATTATTGGCAAAGATCCTGATAACACATATAACTTAACATTCCTACCTAATTAAAATAGTGTAGTAAAATATGTTCTCAAATCTTAATGTTTTATATTATTTTTTAATAATAAATACACCAAAATATGTCCTAGGATCAATTAAGTTATCATTTGATAATAACAACATGAATTTTAGTAATGTCTCAAAATATTTATTGATAATGGGAAAATGTTACGTTAGTTTGATGGGGAATTGGAATAAAAACGATGTTTTTCTAAGTTCGGAGCTTTCTCATAAGTATCTTATACTGTTTGTCAATATGAACGTATCAGTAAATTTAAATCAGCATGATGATAATGACGACGAATTTAAATATTTTAGAACGTTAAATAGAACTTTATTAAATAAACATTTCATGACAAAATACCGTACATGCACTACAAGGATGTATATTTTTCCATTTAAATCTTTAACCTTAATTGAAATTGAAAAGTTCAAAGTCCAGTTTTTGTAAAAAAATTAATAGAATTAATTTTAGTTCCTCATTTACAATTATGGTCCTTTCAGCTGAAACAGCGATTAACTATATATCACAATTACAAAATCAATGTGACGTATATCCCTTTAAACTATATTATGTTACAAGTATTTTTGTATCAATTGATTTTTCTTTTTCAATGCCTTGTATTCTTTGCATGGATGTACAAAACGGCATTTCGTTCGAAACCAATTTCTTACTAGATTTACCAATAATTTGCAAAACAAATTATTTAACTATAAGAAAATTAATAAGAATTTGGAATAAATCCCAAAAGAACATGCATTATTTCAACAGATTTCATCCGTCAAGTAAAAGGTAACAGAACAGTGGAATGTACATTAATTGAATTATACCAAAAATTTAATTTTAGCTAAAATTCAACAAATAAACTAATAAATCATGGTATAAGATTCCAATCAATTTTGAATCCGCAAAAATATCATTGGCATCAAGGATTATTCGGATTATATTATGGTTTTTCTACTTTTTGGAACGGTGTAGCTGAAAATAACGGAATTTCTTATTTAATAATTATAAATAAAAATTCTATAGATTGGTTTTCAGTGGTTAAACCTTTTGATTTAAAACCTGGCTATTGATTATTGCGACAACTAATGTAGCTTCAGCGATTTTAATTATATATTTTTACTTGTCTGATTCAGATAAAATTCAATAAGGTTCCTTTTATTTATTTTCTTCCGGAATTGAACAAGGAAGTTTACCAAATAATTTACTAAATAAACCACATGGTATAATTAAAATATTTTCAATTTGGGCCATTATGTTTTTGATATTATCTAATGCTTATAAGGGCAATATTTTTTCTTTTATATCCATTGAAAAAGAACCGAAAATTTCTCAAACGTTTGAATCTCTTTCAGAAAGTAAATTAATTCTTTTTTCGCAAACTCTTTATGAGGAAATTTTTTATTCTAGAAGTCACATTTATAGTAAAAACTTGAAATACTTGATGGCTATGAGAAATCAGATTTTCAACATAAATTTCAATGGGATATACGATTATGATATTAAAGATTTTGTTTTTAAATTTTGAACAAAGTCTTTAGCCAACTTTATATATTTTGACAAATTTTACTTCATGGAAAACTCCACAGAATCAATTCAAACACTTGGAGAATCAATAATTATTGTTGATTACATACAAAATCTTGAAATTCATGAGCATCTATTCACTTTATTTTCAAATGAAGTATTTGTTTTGAAGTCAAAAAACATCGATGCTTTAATATCAATAAAAAGCCTTTGGGAAATGAAAATAAGTATTGTCAAGCCATCCTTTGAAGCATTTCTTTTCAATATGTTTGAAAGTGGCATTTTTGAATTTTTCAATAACAAAGAAAAAAAGGATGTAAGAAATCACGCGAAGAATTTTTATTTCAAACAATTAAACTTATATAAAAATAAACGAATAGAGAATTTTGAAAAGGCCATTCCCTATCAATACATAATCGTGGAGAATGCAACAAAATCTAATATTTTTCAATTTCAAAAGCGAGAATTAAAATTCAAATCTTTTCATAGTACATTTAGTCTTTATTCAATTACTATTTATGACTGCTTGTTTTTTCTTCCTATTGGAACTTTTTATATTAATTTTTAAAAAATTCACAAATTAGATTAGCCTTCTTTATTAATTTTCTACATAATATTTAATATATAGACAATTATAATACCATTGCTGGGATGAGCCAGAAGTAAGAGTAAGTGCCATTGTAGTACAGCAAATACAAAAACGACAAAAACGTGTGAAGTAAGAGCCCCAACATGGGCAGCTTTTAGTATATACTAATAAAATTGTTTCACAATGCCCCAGATACGTTTATTTATCATATTTCATATAGCAATAACATTTTCAGTGTCGCTCTATTTGTTCAGTTAAGGTGCGAATGTCGCACTATTTAGTTCATTCAGCAAAATATAGTTCTATGTAATACTACGTTTATTTATCATATAGCAATAACATATATTCAGCGTCGCACTATTTAGTAAATTAAGGAGCGAATGACGCAATATTTAGTTCATTCAGTAGTGAATGATGCAAAATTTAGTTCTATAACATCGCAAGATCTAGCCGATTCCTTGATTTGAAAATTTCAGGGTTTAAACGTCTTTGAAAGACGAGTTGAATGACATGTCAATCATGTTCAAATTGTTGTGGGTTCAATTTAAAAATTTAAAAAACTTGACATGGCGACTTATAAAAATAAAAATATTAATATTTTAAATCGCAAAATCTAGTCGATTCCTTGATGATACTTTACTCTAGATTTTTCTAATGCTATTATCTTAACAATAAACTGTGATCTTCTAAAACTAGTTTATGTTGAGTTTTATTTTATTGATTGTATCGAAGATTTCTTGCCTCAGTTGATTTTATGAACAATGGAGTATTTTGTCTGATTGACGTTTAAACCCTGAAATTTTCAAATCAAGGAATCGGCTAGATCTTGCGATGTTATGTACTACACCGTGGGATGGGGCTCTTACTTCTGGCTTATATGGCTGGGAGTAATACAAATTGGAAATGAAGAGTAAAGAAAGGGATATATGGCGAAATTTATCCTACTTGGCATGCATGTTAGAAAAACCACAATGATGCATCGAAGTAAATGGAGCACAAGTGACGAATTCAGTTTAAGTACCTATATATTATAATAAAAATATTAAAATCCTATCTTCTTAAGAATTTTAAGAAAAATTTATTTAAAACAGAAAAAATTTTATTGAAGAATTGCGTAATTTAACGCCCATGCATCCTGTATTTAATAAAGTACATCTATGTGATCTATGCACACGTGCAATATGCTCTATGTAATCCCACACCCAATTGTATGTAATTCCATTAACTTTTGAGTTTTATCATATGTAATAAAATAATTATTGTATAATCTTTACATTCATCAACTAATCATTTTCCACATTTTATTTTGTAAGGGTTAATTAAAAATTTTAAGATCATTGTAAAATGTTAATTCATACGTAGGTTAATGTGCAGAATAAGCTTTAATTTTTTTACACTACATTTTTGATCAGAAAATGGCTATTTACACCCGAATTAAAAAATTAATTATAATATGTTATATACCTATATAATACATAATGTACCCATATTTCATATTTAATTTCAACTAAGAAATTCTAAATTTACAAATCAATAGAAATTGAATAATACATACATTTTTATTAAACTGTCAACTATTGAATTGCATAAACTGTCAATTATTTTTAAAATGACGATTCATATAGTACCTATTCTTATTATGACATTTTAAATGAGACGAATTTAAATGCATATTGCAAAATATTAAAATTATTAATATATAGCGTATTTAAATTATTAACAGATTTTGCATACAAAATGTGTTTCCGAAGCAGATTTTGCAAGAAACAGATTTCGCTTCTGCACCGGCCATAATTCGAACAATAACGGTATTAAACACATGAAATATTTATAAATGAATGTCAAAGTCATGTTATTAATGATTTAAAATTAATAATTATTTTATATACTTAATGTACCAACTACATAGGTAAAGTTTTAAAGATCATATCTATACATAAATAGTTATACTAATACTAGTATAATACTAATATATAATTATTATTTATGTGGATTAAATTGGAATTCAATTAACTTTGAGAGGGACTGAATTTTCGACTTATTAAATCGTTGCATTAAAAAATTGCATAGTTAATATTTTATTTTATAAAAGCCTAACTAGTTAAGATCACAAATCAAAATCACGCAATAAAAAATGTTCTCAAAACAAAATATTTTAATTTATATTTTAATAAATGTAATTATATGTAATATCAAAGAATTTTCTTCGGCATTACCTATTTTATCTTTTGATAATACTAAAATAAATTTTGATAATATCTCAAAATATTTAAAAGCAATGGGGAATTGTCGTGTTGATTTAATTGGTAACTGGAATAAAAATTCTCATTCTAATAATTTTCTAAATTCAGAACTTTCTGAAAAATATCTACTAGGGTTTGTAAATATGAATACAACAATATATTTAAAATCATACGACAAACCACATTATAAAAAAATTCTACATGGCATTCTATATAAAGGAATCCTTAATAATTATCAACTTCGCAAGTATTTTGACACAAAATATCTTACATGCAGTGCAAGGTGCAAGGACTTGCATGCAGTGCAAGGACTTTACTATCCGGAAAAACGACACAAAACTCCATGGAGCCCTCTAATACAAAACTTAACCTAACCTAAATAACGCGAATAATGTATTATCTCCATGGAACAGCATAGAGTTTTTCCGGCAAGTAAAGTCTGGCCCATTTTTCAATACCTTATTGCCTTAATAGTTGCCTTATTTCTTTTTAAAAAAAGAATATTTATGTTAAAAATATTTATAATCAATACATAATATAATTTAGTAAGTAATACATACGGTTATAAAATTATAATGATGATTAAATATTACTAATAAAATACTGAAAAGTGAAATTGTCGTTGAAATTCAACAGCTTGCGCAAAGCGCAAAACTTCTAAAATCCGCTTTTCTATCACAGCTATAAAATTAATGGGACTTTGGATGTGAGTTTTTAAGTTCCCTTTCCCGAAGGCAAAACATCTTATTGAAAAAGTGAAAGTCTTGTGAAGACCCCGCGAGTTAAAGTCATTTCATAGGAAAAAATCATTTTTAAAAAAATGAAAGGCCCAAGTTTTATATCCGCTTTGAAAAAAGGAGTGGGGAGAAGTCAAAGGCCATTAGGAGACAAAGAACGGATTTTTACGACATGGAACGAGTGAAAATGAGGGGTGGAATGAAGAAGCGGAAGATTGATGGAGTGGCCCATTAAGATGCTAATTTCATCCTCCTCAACTTCAATCCTCTCCTGGTCCTTCCCCAACATTTCCCATGTCAATTCCCACTTCTCACCCTCAACCACCAAATCACCGAATTTCGGAAATTCACAAGGAAACCCTCGTTGTTATAGCAATTTGTCGGGGAATTGGATGGAGTCACATCTGGATCAGGAACTTACCGAGCTTACAACACAAGTTTTATTATTATAAGTGTAAACTCCCTATGTAACATGTTCTATCTTTCTTCAACTAACCATAAGAATGTTTCCACGAAACTACAAATAAATGTATAAATTCAGTTGCCAGCGACACAACCACTATATTAATGGAACCATAATGCCTTTTGATAGCCTATAAATTGCTATAAAATGGAACCTACGCTACTTTTTGTTACCATAGGTTACATAATGTTAGACTATATCCTGTTAAGTTTATCTTTGTGCTATATTCTGCCATTACCTTTATCTCACATACACGTTACTTTCATGACGTACATTAACTATATACAGATACATACATGTATTATATAAATAAAGTATAAAATAAAGTTTACATATAGCATTTTTTACCATATGACTTGGATACTGCTTAACGTATTGTTATGTAGTTGCTATAGGTTACTATACTTTTTTATGTTGCGGTTGACGGTTGTTATAGCAATGACAGAACTGGATAAATTGATATCCATAGTGACGAGAATAGGAAGATGAAGAAGATTTGAAAGAATGTTCCCAATAGCATCAAGACAACCATCACCATTAGAGAATGTAGTACATTGAATGCAGAGCCCAATTTCACCACCACCATGGGGAATGGGAAAGACAGGAGATTTCCAATAGGCTCCAACAATCTGTCTCTCTTTTATTACACGCCCTCAGACCTTCAAGTGGAACTCGGAGAGACAAAGTGGCTCATACATTTATTGACGCCCGCCTCCTTTCATTATTGATGGGGAAATTGTAAAAATAATACACAGAGATGTGAACAACTTCACTTTGAATTCATCCCACTTTCCTTCAACTATTTCAAACCTCATTTTTCAAAATTCCCGCACCGACAGTTGTTATTTATAAAATGATTTTTTTCCTATTCAAAAAACCTCCATCGATCCTTCGCTTTAACCAATTTTTCATTTCCATATTCATTTCACATGCACAAGATATTTATTTCATCTTCAAAGATCTCCATCATTTTTCTTCAAGAATGATCTGAGTGAATAAAGGTGTTTATTTTTATAACATGTAATTCATGTAAATTTATAACGTAAATTCCTTCTGCATTATATGGACAATTTTTAGCATAATAGTGTTATGTTTTAGTTTTCTTTTCTTGTGCTGGCTATTATTATGCTACGTTATAATTACCAAAATGTATGATCTACTATACTAGGTACCTAAATAAATATATGTACATATGTATATGTACAGTATGTACCATATACTTAATGTTATGCTTATACCAGGGTATTTTACATACCTAGGTATAAATCAAATTAAAATAGATTCGAAATGAGGTGATTCATATAGAGGAATTTGCGTGGTTAAATAATAAAATTAGAAATTTTGTCTAATAAAGTCCCCGCTCTGCCTCATTTAAATTTAGAGCAAATGGAGACCCCAATAAAGTTAAGTGTAAGATGGCAATTTCACGTTTGAGTCAACTTGATTTGTATTTGGGCAAAGATTTGATTGTAAATAAATGGAGACCGCAGAGAATGCAAACAAATTATAAGATCATTATCAATTCAATTTCCTTCTCTCTCTTCAGTGTCTTCATTTCTCCGCCCTTCCTTTTCCACTCCTTCCAAGTTCTCCAACAACAAGGTTCCTGCATTTATTAAACACTAAATATTCTTCACACTTCACTCCTAATACTTCATACTTCACTTCTTACCTCACTTAATTCATTCAAGAAAACTGCCAACTCCACAAATAAAGTTAACAGAAAATAAGGTAGAGCTCGTGATAGGTAAATTACTTAAGTAAAAACCCCCCAAGAACTTAAATTATATATACGAGATTTAATACAATAACCAAATGTTACAAAATTGGGAATTGAAATGTCTTATTCAGATTTTCCACACTTTCCATACAAGAACAAATGGTCCTGAAGTTTTGATCTTCTGACTGTGCCTATCCAATAATGCTGAAATTCTAATTAATCTGCCGTTTACTTTCCTTTGTAAGATTTCAGCAAAGTGGGAGAAAATGAGTCTTGTCTGGGAATTAGTCTTTTGAGGCCTTAAAAGGACAAATATGATTTGGAGCTTAATTAAACCCCCTCTGGCTGCCGTCACTTGCTGTGTTCAAAGCCTTTGAACAATTTTGTCAAAGATGAACAACCCAGGCAAGGGAAGTGAAATGAGATGTGAAGCTGTGAAACCTTGGAAGGTGCGGAACTACACATAGGAAAAAGACAAACTAATTGAAATAGTCAACAAATACCAACTAAATTACATTCTCTGAATCATTTTCAATGCTTTTAAATCAGAAGCAGTAAGCGAACTGTTGACGAGCAAAACCCGCACAAATCCTACATTAAAGGCCTTCATTTAATGAGAAAACAAATTGCTCTTTTCAATCTTTATAGCCATAACAAGTACTTTCATTTTTCTCCTCTTGAATGAACCATAGTATTTTCTTTTCCTCTCTTCTTTTTATTAATTTCATCCCATATGATTTCATTATGTAGCATCAATGATGTTATTAATAAGACTTTAATAATAAGGCAAAACCAATGTAATTTTGCAGCACTTTAATTAGAATTTAATTTATATTCATAGCTCAAATAGCATACCTAGCTCTAAAATTATTCTTGATAAACATGAGAATATGATATACTTTATAGTACACTTTAATCTGACAAAATAATAAGCTTAAAGTTATCTTATAATCTCAATTAACCCTGTTGTACTTGTAATTCCAAAAATTTATTTTATTATGATTTTGAGAGCACTACGAACATAAAGTTGTCAATATTTATCACTAAATGTACTTTTAACATTTGAATTGTATAGAATTGAAAAAAGATGTATTTGAATATTTTAATATGAAAAAGTGATATTTTCATATTTATTGGTAATTTTGAAGCTACTAAATGATGAGATTGGAAAAATGGTAAATACCGGTTGTTGAAGACGCTATAAGGGAACGTGTGAATTTCTCTTGTAGAGCCTCTGGTGAAAGAGATGAGAAGAAGAGCGAACCAGGCGAATCTCGGAGTGAAACTGCGGAGAGAAATGCCAATTCCGCCTACTCCAACATCTCCAACTTCAACCGACTCGCTCCTTGATTCATTCTTGGAAAGAAAGACAACTCGGGTCCTACGCAATTCATGTCATCTCACCTTCACAACTCAACAAATGCTTCTTTGTAAAACTCCTTAAAATCACTCATTTGTGTCCTTATAAGTCAACCGCCTTCCTGTCAACATCTTGTAATTTATATGCACAATTTGAATATTTATTTCCTTTAATCACAGATCATGATCATTAATTATAATTTTTTTCCAATTCATTTTTTTCGTTCCGATATAAAGTTTTATGAAAAACAATTTTTTCAACATTAATGAACATTAATATTTTATAAACCATTTTATTACAGATGATGCAATGTTAATTTAATAATATTTATATTGAATAATTGATAGGTAATGAATGTCAGTTTTATGGAGTTTTGAAATATAAAGACCAGTAACGGATGTTTTTGTTAAATTGTAAATTTTTATTTGATAATTAATTTATTTAACAATACAGAGAATTAATTACAGAGAAAAAATATTATATTTACATAAATACTTATCGTATTTGGTCGAAAGATACCCTGGGGAATATTTAATAATTTTAGCTCTTACCCCGGGTATCTTTCGGACCAGGGCATATTTAAGACCCTGAACATCTTTAAATAAATAAGCACAAAATATATTTAAGCATAAGTGTATAAGGTATTAAGGCCCTTAGCTTTATAATCGGGTATACTCTATTTAAATCAACAATGAGTATTAACATAAGACCAAGCTAATTCCTTTACTTTTAACAGATTTATCACTGCCTATCGCTAACTGGATGGAGATTAAAATTATCACGAAGATATTCTAAACATTTCAAAAAAAAATTATTTAAAATCACCAGTATATTATTTAATTAATTTATTATAATATAAACAATATTATATTACTTAAACCTGAAGATATCAAAAAATTAAGTCAAATATGTATCATATGTGTATCATACATACTTGTATATTAGGATTTGAGCCCCGGTCATATTTCAAACCCCGGGTATCTTAAAAATATTAGCTTTGTATCATTCAGACATTTGTATCTTTTGAACCCCTGGCATCTTTCAGCCAAATACGATATTGACAATTAAAAACAATAAAGAAATTATACAACAAATCATATATTCGAATAAATAACATATTACAGTTAAATAAGCGTTAACAAAACCCCCACACCCCCTAACTCCCATACAAAATAGAAAGAAAAATAGATCATGTGCTTTTTATTACTTACCATGTTACTACATATAATAAATATGTAGCGTTGAGAGATCATGTAAATATTTTGTTTATTAGTTAACAAGCTATATTGCATAGTAAGGGGTATATAGTATATATGGTTATATGGCAAACTTGTACATTTTTATATATATTTAATTATTCGAAAGACATTAGACAAAAGACATTTGCAAAAAAGATGAGATGTGATGTGTTTAATTAATTTAATTAAGTAGATATTATTAATTTAGATAGTATTTAAATTGGGTTATAAAATACAATGGAGGGATTTCGAGTGTTATTTGATGAGAGATGAGATTCAGCGGAGGAAGGTTGAAACATACATCGTGGCCACAAGCCCCACACAGAGACCTGACCAAAGAATCGCTCGTTTCAAATGCCCTTCACCTGTGCCAATGGGAGGGAAGTGTTGGACTAGATTCCCCTGAAAATACAACAAAACAACCAAAATTAGCACCATATGATAAAAATTAAATTGTTAATTTAATAGCAAGATAAATACAAGGTTGAATAGACTGATTAAATTTGGATTAATTCCCCCTTCCCCCCATAACCCTTTAGTAGTATACAATTATGTATGTTCATATAACCAATGACATATTTAGATTGTATATGATGAAATATGAGAATATATTGAGGAATATGAATGAAGGAAAAAAACGATTTAAGCATTAAGAAACTTAATCTGCGAGAGATTAAAAGGGTTTTAAGAAAAGAGTCTGAGTAATGAATTTATATATATAGATGACTCACCCATCCTCCACTGGACCGGACAAAAGGGATGATGTGTTTTGACAAATAAGTGTCGAGATAAGTCGTCACGTAGTTGACTCGTTCTGGACTCTGGAATCAATTAAAAACATCTTTACTTCAAACATTCTATCATTTTATACATACATTTATAAACATACGCGGTCTCTAGATTACATTTAATTGTTTAACTTCTCTTAAACCATTAACGGACATTAAAATAAGAGATAAAATATCCTACCACAAAATTAACTGATATTGAGTAGCTTGTAGCTTCTTTATACTTATAAATATCGGTATATTTGAAATTTATTAAATACGAAATAAGAGATGTCATTTGATAGGATCGATATAAAATTTGAAATTTTGAATATCTATTGATTGTTGAATGAATGTTTACCTCTTGGCATTCTTGGGCGAGCCGAACGGCAAAGGCAAAAAGACTCAATATCCTTCCCCATGTTATTCTCAACTGTCCGGGCTCATTCGCGTTAGCCTGCAAACAATTTAAAATTGATAAATGAGAATCAAAAGAGGAAATTGAAAGCAACTCAATACAATTTTATTAATTTAGAGAAGACGCATATTGAACAAGTGTTAGATATAGATTTAATGTCAAGAATGGTTATTCAAAACAAGATACTGAGATAATTGAGATAAATTCGGACAATGGAGTTAAAAAGGACGAGACAACAACTTTAGGATTACAATGTTTAAAATGTTTAAACTGAGACACAATAAAAACGAACTGAAAAGGGATTTTAGGACAATTAACTATTACTTTAATATTTCTGTTAAAATTATAAATACGCAAGTGAATGGTTTTTTTAAAATTTTAATCACTAACGGATGAGGATATTGGAAGTGGGTTAATTATGGTAAATACTGATTTAAGCCGGAAATGAATATTATGATTGTGACTCACTTCGAATAATTCATTGGCGATGGAGGCGAAGGCATCATAATGCGTCACTTCCACCCGACTCATGATCCCATTGAAATTGGCCCGATGTTTCTCCATAATTTCACAAACATAGTAGAAAAGTGTTTGGTAAATGTCGTCCTTGTCTTTTCCTCTCACAGGATGATGAAGGGCGAGCTCTTGGACGAGCATGTAGGAGTAAACATTACCTATAAAACAAAAGTTAATATTTAATATTAGTATTGAGCAAAATATTACAAATAATTGGATTTTGGATTGTAGTTTGTATTGAGATAATTTATTTTCATTTTCAGTTAATATATCTAATACTAGAATCTAATAGGCAAAAAATCTGTCAATATGATAAAATAAAGACCATCTGTTTAATAACAGAAAATTTATAATTATTAAAACGTTCAGATATAACTATCTATAATAATACTAATAATTCTTTTTATAAACTTTGTATGTTGAAGATAAATCGTTATGTTAAATAACAGCCAATAAAAAATATAGCAATATTATCTGCATATATATAACAATATCTGCATATACATAAAAACATAATCACAAGAGAGAATACGATCGACAACAACACATTAACGAAACTGGAAATTTCCATTGACGTCAACACCACAAAACGTTAATTACAGAAATTCTCTGTATAATTACAATTAAAAGCTAATTAGGATCTAACGAACGTTTAAGTCACAATGAATCATAAGGGGAAATTTCACATAAGAAAGTGTGTTATTAACCTTTTAAAATAACTGGATCTGATTCTTCAGTTTGGGTTGATATTGTTCTTGAAGACATATTCGACCGAGGATTTGAACACGAACTTCTAATCGGAATGAATTGATTAACAATGCTCATAAAACCACCTAGAAATATCAAACACACCCAATTAGGTTTTATAAAGTAACCGAAATGAGGTTGACAGCTTGAGCGATGCTGAGAAAGCTTTTTCAAATTCTTTCATCCCAAATTGGAATTTAATGACTTTGTCTTGGCAATCCCACACCAAGGTATTCGAATAGGATCATTGAGTGACCTTGGTCCTCACCGTTCCCGTTGGCCGACATGAGGGAGTTGATGTTATTGTTGATTGTTAGGGAGGTCGTGGTCGTCTTCCTCGCCCTCGTCGTTGTTGTGGGGAGAGTGTCGGATGAGGGAGGAGGAATGTGATGGATGAATGGGCCAGAAGGAGGTGGAAGCCCCTTGAACCATCGCTCCCAGTGGCACCTCCTGGCAACTATGTCATTGACATGGACGGAACGAGAGCGGGACAAACCCGGGAAAACAATATACTCACTTTTGTCATCTTTATATTTTCACTGTTGAGTTTCTTAACTCTTGTCATCTTTGTTTTCAGCGATTTGCTATTTTGTGTATTTGACCAGGGACGAGTGGGCGAGTTTAGGGTTCTGTGGGTAGCTGATCTGTAACAATGGATAATGAAAATAAAGATACTGTAACTGAAGTGGAGAAACCTGAACCAGTAACTCCAGTCGCTCCAGCTCCAGTGAGGACCCCGACATCGGCTAGGTCAAATGCTAGGAAACGATCGCTCACTCCTACCCAGAGAGCATTGAGAGAAAAGGTATTTTATTTAGACGTCTAAATATATTCCTCATTAAAATATATCTTATATTGATATTTATTATTTAAGATTTTCAAAAAATTTCTAAAATTAATGTTTTTATATTGAAATTTTAGGCTATTTTTTAATACAATGTTGAATGAGTTATTATTTTTATCATTTCAGATTATCTGATTTATGAAATTCCTTTTGAATTATAGGAACAAGCAGAGAAGCGGTTGAAGCTTGAAGAAGAAAAACAAGAGCGATTAAACCGAAAAGAACAAGAACGGCTCCAAAGGGAAGAAAAGCGGATTAAACTCGAAGAGGAAAAGAAAAAGCGGGCTGAAGAGAAAAAGGCCAAAGATGAGGAAAGGGCCAAGAAGGCCGAAGAAGATCGGATAAAAAAGGAAGAAGAGAAGACAAAGAGGGAAGAAGAGCGGGCCAAGAAAGAGGAAGAGAAAGCGAAGAAGGAGGAAGAAAGAATTAAGAAAGATGAAGAAAAACGGAAGGACAAGGAGCGGAAAGAAGAGGAAAAAAGACTCAAAGATGAAGAACGAGCTTTGAAGAAGAAACGAAGAGAAGAAGAAGAAGAGCGAGAAAAGTTGGAAGCTGAAAAGAAATTAAAAGCTCTTCAACCCATCACTAAATTCTTTGTTCAGAAAGGAACTCCGCCCCCAACAACTGCCATTAGGCCGAGTCGTCGTTCGTTGGCAAGTTCCGTCGAAGGGACGGAAAATGAACCGATTGTAATTGAATCTGAAAGTCCATTGAAGGACGAGGAAGTTTTACCCTTTGACCCTATGCCTTTTGAGGTGAAGAATGAAATGGCTTTGGCTCCGATTGTCCGACGACAGATGACTGACGAAGATAAGTTGAAATTAGACCAAGAGATCGAGAATGGAAGTTCAAGCTTTCTTCAAATGATTAAAAGTGGCGGGCGGAGGGGGAAAAAGACCGATGTGGTTTATTCATCTGATGATCCCGATGTGGATGTGATCAAGCAAAAGGATTTGCTACAAATGCCCCAAGGGCAAGGGGTGACCAAATGGAGGATGAAACTCATTCAATTTCACGAAAATCGTCGACCAGCTTATTGGGGAACTTGGAAAAGACCAGCAGAGGAAGTTAAAGCAAGAAAGCCTCTGTTTAAGCATAAGGTATTTTATTTATTTTTGGCCATTTAATCCCTATCCAATCCATCTAAAGAATATCCGAGTGATACAATCCACCGATATTAAAATGATTCGGATTGTATTTAGGTATGTTCGTTAATGCCTAATTACCTAAAAAGTGGTCTTGATGGAGAAAATTGACCTTATGGCCTTGTATGATTCTCGGTTATTTACCTCGAATATAATATTACTCATGCAATTATTCAACGTCTTCAGCTAAAGAGTAAACACCAGTTACCTACCTATAATTGGTTTGTTTATTCAAAATAACTTTTTTATCTTCACTTCACTTCATTACATAAAAACAACTAAATAACCATTTGTAAAATTAAGTTCTTTTGGCACTACTTACTAAATATGAAAGAAAAGTAATTGATGTATTTATCCTGGTTCAATTTACGACGGAAAGGCCACCCAATCAATCCTATCTAATATTTCACTTGGAATGGATCATCCATGCGGAACCTTAATTGTTATATTTTTTATTTAATTGGCCTTAAATTATTTCCAACATTTTTAAGATAATGGTATTTTGAGGATAAAATATGAATGAAAAGTTAATATGTTAAATTAATTGTTAAATGACTTAAGGAATTGGACTACGAAATTGACTCTGATGATGAGTGGGAGGAAGAGCCAGAAGACGGCGAAGATCTCGGAGACGACGAGAAGGATGAGGAAGACAAAGAAGAGTTGGATGAGGATGAGGAAGATGATGGGTGGATGGTGCCCCACGGATATTTGTCCGATGATGAGGTCGGAGAGGAAGTACGGATGGATAAGGATGAATTGAAAGCCAGCGAAAAGGAGTTTTATGAAAATCGCAAGAAAAAACTCAAGGTAAAACTCAAGAATCCATATTGATACCTACCATTACATTATAACCAATTACTTAATTTTATGTAAATACTTATGTTATCAATTACTATTTAATTTTTTGAATTTATAGTTTGGCTATCCGAAAATTATTGTGAACCTGGGTGAATTTCAATTTGGACCAAGTTTGCTTTTCCCAGGAGCTTTTGAAGAAAATGTCACTCCACCACAGTCGCCAATTCCGATAACTAATGAATCATAATCATAAGCGTCTTTCAAATGGTCCATTTACAAATACATTTGTACAACTACGGCTTTGGTTATTTATCTTAACTTTTAATTTTCTATCCCTCATGTCTCTTGTACTTTGGGCATCTCGACTCTTCCCATTTATTTTAACTCCATTCACTCTTTTGTTAAATATACCCTTGTCACGATATACATTTATGTAGTTAACTAACAATTACATAGCCATTTTCACTAATTGTTTTTAATGGGAATCAATCATTTTATTGTTTAATTTCAATTAAAATGTTAAATCGGTATTCGAAAAGACTCGATATAAAAGTGATAATAAAAAATGAAATATAAAAACGAAATATGGCATTCATTTATTCACATGTGCTCAAATTACAGTCATTTTGGCTTAATAGAGAGTACACTTAACCTTTAAATTATATTTTGAGTATATCATAAATAAGTAGTTGGATCATAAAGTGCGCAGTGGAGCAATTTGTGAGAAAGTTAAATACATTGAACATTTTTAGCCAACCCATTCCAATGTCAATGAAATAATATATATGAAAAATTGGATCTTCTTTCAAACTCCGTTGGAAAAGTTAAAATTATTTAGCCTTCTGCTTGATCGTCACCGTTGATGATCCACCAAGAATCTTCCGTCGTTGAGCAAACATGTGAAAGTAAAGTTGTGGGAAAACTAAAAAAAATTAATTCATGTCAACAAAATCTTTTTTTTAAATAGCTATTTTCTAATATTTAGAGCATGAAAGAAATAAACATAGAACATTAAAAGTAAAGAATTCGATAAATAAATGATTTTTTCGCTCACTTGGAATGTAGAGCAACATGATGACCACAAGGCAATATGAGTAGTCAAAAGCCACATTGAATCGGTTCGGCATCTTCATGGAAAAAATGTCTTTTTCTTTGACATGACCAACGGCGGCGTAGATGCAGAGAAGTTCCCCAGTTACTCCCATTGGGTACAACACAATGAACAAGGTGTATCTTTAATTCAAAGATTAATTCAAATTATTTTATCACTTTTAATTAATGATTTTATTCAAAGATGTAAAAAAATGTAGTTTGCTTGTAAATTTTGTAAATATTCACCTGAACCATTGGATGATGGAAGCAAGTCCGATGAGATGAAGGACGTAATATCCATAACGAATGATTTCAGTCACGGACCAAGCGACAAGAAGGAGCGGAACTCCCATTGACACTTGACTCGGCGGGCTCAAATTCAACACTCCCCAGAGAGCAAACACTCGAGAAAAAACTTGGAATCCAGTCAAAATCACATTGGATGGAACAAGACCAACAATCGTATGAAGAATCTGTAAAAATGATTAAAAATTTAACATACTTTCAAATCCAATGTAATTAAAATATCAAAAATGACATTGACATTTTGGCTTGTTAATCAATAATAAACAAAATAAAAAAATTGAATTATATGCAATAGTAATTAAATAAACAAAAAATTAAACAAAATTTAATTTAACCTCCATAATTGCTGCAGTTTGAACTATCTTTAAAGGCCATTCCACTTTATTCCACATCTTTTTGTAGTTGTCCTTCGTTTCTATTGTGAGGTAAAGGACACAAACCCATCCCAGAGCCAAAATCAAGTTGTAAAGGATCAAATAACTCTTCCCGATAATTCCGAGCGCCATTTCAATCTTCTTATTGAAGAAGCCGTGGAAAGTCAATAGTTCGGTTTAAAGGATATTAATTGTCTTGTTCGAAGATCGCCCACTTGGACTCAGCTGGAGGAACAACCCGAGTTTTCCCGATGAATTCAGGCGGATTGAAAATTTCAGCTGATGGGTCAATTTCTCTCCTTTCAGTGGGGTCGTCGGGTCGCGAAATTTCGTATGAATTGAATTCACTTTGTAAAATCTCTTCCTCGGCTTTGATCTCTTTATTTGCAGAAGTTGTATTGATGGTTTGGACAAATTTACGACAATAAAGTCCGGGGCCTTCCGTATAAATCTGTAACGAATTTAAATCTGTAAAGAATTTATTGTTAATATATAATAGAAAGTTAAAATAATATAAAAGATAATATAATTATTTTATTTAATCGCTCACCTTTATAATGCTCTGCTTCGTATTGCAAACTGTGCACTTCCACTTTTCACTCTTTCCTTTGATTTTCACCTAAAATAATGTTAAAAGTTAAAACCTTAAAATAGCTATTAAGAACAAAACTTAACGTTTAAAGAAGTTTTACAAAATGTTCTTAATAAAAATCGGTAAGATTAGTATTTATCATGAATGGATTGAAGTTCATTGACGAGATACAACTAAAAAAGAATTGGTATGTAAAATAGAAAAATATTTTAGCATTTAATTGATTAGTTTGGTTAGTTAATTATGGGAAATGTTGAAGGTCAAAACTGCTTTAATTGATTTTATAATGAAGAACCCAATTAAATCAACGGCACGGAGGTTCTTAATACGGTTTAATTCATAAAATAATGAGTAGGGAAGTTTGGGAGAAATGAGTAAAATTAACCCAAAAAGTTGAAATAAACGATGAAAAAAGTAAGTTTGTTAAATGACCTCAAACTTTGATCCCACGAATCAACCGGTTGCGAAAGAAGTCCCTTTTATTTAACCCTAGTTGTTTTTATTATATACCTACACATAAAATTACTCCTCATTTGTTAGAAGCTGAGCATTATGCAACTAACTAGCTCTATAAAGATTGGATGAACTTCCATCCTATACGAATGGTTTTCGTGTTCTCGTTAAAAGTATAGCTTTGAGAGGAGAAATCCCCTCAAGCGGTTCATCCACTTTAAAGATTTCTTATCTATCACATATCGTAACATTACTTCTCATACGTATAATATAAATATGATACATAATGTTACCTTACAATTTAGACAAATTAGACTATTATTTGATTCGTTAAATTACATTATGGGACTTATTCCATAACCACAGCAAATGAAAATATAAACACAATTCAACTGAATCTCACCTGAAATTTTTCACACTCGGCGCATTTGAGTACTTGAAATGACTGAGGCATAAATCAATAAAGTTGAATAATATTCTTTCCAGAATTAACTCTTCAGTTAAAAATGAAAAAATCCGAAGGCACAACAAAATATCAAAAAAGGAGAGAAAAGTAGAAAAGTGCAAAGATACAATCGGAGGGAATCAGCATTTAGTCTTACAATTCATAAGAATGTATCTCAATGCCCTACGAAAACGGTGGAAAATTCATTTCCAAACACTGCACTTTTTCCGCATAAGGATAATAATTAATAATATTAAAGTAAATTAAAATTATATAAAACGGTAAATTTCATAAGCATTGCGCATGAAGAAATAAATGAATTTATTTATCATTCTGAATGTTATTAATTAAAACATTTAAGAACAATTAGGTTTCCTTATATTCTTGATTGAGAGAGCGGCCGATGACCAAACGACGAACTTCAGATGTTCCCGCACCAATTTCATATAACTTTGCGTCGCGCAAGTATCGTCCAGTTGGATACTCATTGATGTATCCGTTCCCACCTTCATATTAAATTAAAAATTATAAATCACAATATTCATCATTTATTACAAAAATATTAGTTTGATTTGAGATCCAACCTAGACATTGAATAGATTGAAGAGCAACTTGAGTGGCTGCTTCAGCACAGTAAAGTATCACACCAGCGCAGTCCTAAATTAATAATACAAATAAAACAATTATTAAAAATAATATTAAGTAATATGTTGTATAATATTGATTTAAGAATTCTTTAATTTACTTTTGGACTACAATGTCCCTTGTCCGCAGCTCTGGCCACGTTATAAAGATAACTTCTACTCGCATTGAGCAGAGTGTACATGTCAGCTATCTTTCCCTGCATTAGTTGAAATTCCCCAATCTTGGTGTTGAATTGCTTACGGAAGTGAACATAGTCGAAAGCCACGTCGCAACAAGCTTGCATAATCCTATCGACAAAATTTAATTTTATAAAACATCTCATAAATCACAATTTAAAAATTCGGAATTATAATTGTCATTAAAATACAAAAAGTAGGTAAATTAATAAGATATTTGATTTTCATAAAATTAAATTGATGTTATTTCAAAATACATAGAGTATCATAAGTAGAAGAAAATAACTTAATCAATTACCCAACAGGTCCAGCCGAGAGGACAAGACGTTCAAGATCTAACCCGCTGAACAAAACATAAATTCCCTTATTCAGTTCACCAAGCATGTTACTCACTAAATCAAAAAATTAATGGTTTAATTTTAAAAGATTCAATATCTAATTATTAGATTCAATATTCAATTAAGAATATTTTTTTATAATTTACCTGGAACTTTACAATCTTCAAAAATGAGTTCAGCAGTGTTTGAACCTCTCATTCCCAATTTGTCCAATTTTTTCCCTACTTTGAATCCTGGTTGATTCGTATCGACAAGAAATGCCGTAACTCCTTTTGCTGCTTTAGACGCTGACGGATCAGTTTTGGCGTAAACCTTCAAAAGACCAAAACGAAAGTTTAAAAGACTTGGAATGATTAACTAATAAATGATTAAATTGATTATAAATTACAAATCATGTTAATTATTTATGTAAAATTAATATAAATTGGGAATAGAATTTATTATTTAATTTACAACAATGACGTCAGCATCTGGGCCATTCGTGATCCAAAATTTTGTTCCATTAATGATGTAATCATCGCCGTCACGAACCGCTTTAGTTCTCATACTCACAACATCCGATCCTGAACCCGGTTCTGACATGGCTAAAGCACCGATAAATTCTCCAGAAGATAACTAAAAATCAAATACAGGTACAAACGATTTAATTTTAATTTTATTTTAAAATAGTGAATTATAATAGAGTAATTGAATCACAATATATCATTTTACCTTTGGGATATATTTCATCTTCTGTTCTTCTGTCCCATTCCGGTGAATTTGATTAAGACACAGATTTGAGTGAGCTCCGTAGGAAAGGCCAATTGACCCCGAAACCCTCGACATTTCTTCCATGATGATAATTTGATCTAAATATCCACCATCCATCCCGCCGTATTTTTCCTTGGCAGTTATCCCGAGGAATCCCATATCACCACAACTCCGCCAGAATTTCCTTAAATCCTTGAAGATATTCTCCTTGTCGATGGTGTCAGCATGGGGAGCGAGTTCTTTTTGGAAGAATGTAAATGCCGCCTCTCGAAGCTGGAAATTCAACGAATTATTTTAAATTAACTGTTCATTTGAAATGCATGAATGTTAAATGTACATTAAATATTTTCAACATATTTAAAATTGAATTGAATTATTAAAGAAGATAGGAGCTGATATGACATAATATTTGGTAAAATTTTTAAATGTGAACCTTAATTTGATCTTCAGAGAGTCCAAAAATGACATCGTCGATGGGGTATGTACTTCCGTGCCTGACTCCCAATACCGGTTCAACTCTTGACGTCCGAATTGCATTTGGAAATCTCCTACTAAAGAGGAAATTCCTCTTCAGCAATTGTCGAAGAAATACCATGTGAGGAATAAGTAAAAGTGAATACTGTGAAGTGTATTAAATTATTTGTGATTTATGATCACAATTCAATTCTCCACAATATGAGAGTTTTAGATCTTTACGCTTGAGATAATATTTAAATCATTAATTAAGTTTAGCTTTTCAATGATCAATTAACTTTGAATTAATTTAACTTTTATTAAGATTTTATAACCAGAAAAAGTTCTTTGACAAATCTCGCAATGCCCAAGAGAATATAAGCTGAAGAAGGAACCGCCAAGTGTAAAAACTGTCTGGTTGTAAAGTTCGCCAAGAGCATAAAAGCACATGGTTGAGATTTAAAAAGTTTAATAGATTTAATTGTAATTAAGCAGTTTGTTAAAATGAAGATTAAAGTTTTAAGTCGGAATCCTGATAATTACACCCGAGAGACTAAACACGACATTCACAAACTTCCTAGGAATTATGACCCGGCCCTTCATCCCTTTGAGATGGAGCGTGAATACACGAGGGCCCTCAACGCTGCAAAATTGGAACGAGTATTCGCAAAGCCTTTTCTTGGAGCTCTTGATGGCCATTGTGATTTGATCTCATGTTTGGCCAAACATCCCTATCAATTATCATGGCTTTACTCTGGATCAGCTGATGGAGTTGTAAGTGAAAATTCATTAACTATCACACATGCAAATAATTCAATTAATTTATTATTTTTTATTAAATGTTCAATGCATGTAAATTGATAAATAACATATTTACTACATATAACAAATTATTAAATTAAATTAAATAGGAATTATAGTTAAAATAATATATTCTCATAAAACATTTTATGTTCAGTATAAATATAAATTATTATTACGTGTTAAAGTTGCACGCCAATAAATTATTAGGTTAATTTACGAGTTATTTTAGTAATTATTATAATTTAATTTAAAATATTGAATCTTGAGAGTATTCCGACTCGTCCCGTATGTGGCATCCCGTTGTTTTATTCATGTGATCGTAGATGTGTCCTTCAAATATGTAATATTTGATAAGGGCGTAGGAGACCATGATGAGAGGAACGAGGATGATGATAGTTAAAAAGATTCCTTGGATCATTCGTGTTCGAAATGTTTGAACGTCCAAAGTCTCTGAACTTCTTTGATAAATCTTGTTAATTTGATCCATCATGTATATTTTGATCATTATTATATTGTTAATTCACGAGTTCCTCCTTAGCCCTTTTCGATTTTGAGAGATTTTCTAATTACAAATTAGATTTTCAAAGTAAGCAATTGGGAATTAATGTATTAATCAACTAACATTTTACCTTAAATAGTGGAGGTTTAAGGATTCTAATAATTTCATTTTACGATTTTATGATCGAATTGTTCGAGGGCTTTTCAATTTAGAACAAGAGTAATTAAACTAATATTTAATTGTTAATTTGTTAAAGTTCTTCCTTCCTTATTAATTATTGTTATTAGAAGTAAAGACTCGATTGTTCAAGGGTTACAAATTGAGACAATTAAGTTTAGTTTAGCATATTGAGCTCTACTTCAATTAATTAGAATTATCAGAAAATAATGTTTACCAAGTATTCATTTCATATTTCCTGCATTCATTATATGCACGCAACATTAAATATAAGTATAAAATTAATGGATAGAAATTCACTTGAACTATTTGCATGTTTAACTTCGAGATTAACGTTATTATTGAGGTTAGCCAGGTTAGCTCTACTATTATGATTTAGATTGAATAGATTGCTCTTGAAAACTCTTTTGATGTTTATTTATTACGCATAAATATTATACAAGTCATAAATTCAACGTTTAGATGAAAGCAATGTACAATCAATATAGACAAACAAAAATTATTTTTCAAATCATAATGATGAATAATATTGTTTTAATATTATTCTTACTTTAGTAAGTTATGTTTTACGACATTTAATGAAGAGTATCAATAATATTTGCCAATAACGTCACAAATATTCGAAAATAGTGAAAGTTTAACATTTAATTTTATAACCATTATTTCATATTACCATCTAAATATGTAATTTTTAATTGCACGATAGTTTAGGACAATAAATCTAACTTTGTCAATGTCTTTATTTATTCTATATAATTTTTAATTATTCAGAATTGTTAAGTCTATTTAGTTGCGAATTGAATTGATGTTAGTTGTTATTATGAAATGAATGTTATTAAAAGTTTTTTTTACTTTCTTTAGATCAAGCATTGGAACATCCCAAGACGAAGTTGCCTTAGAACGATTCAAGGGCATGAGGGATATGTTCGAGGCCTTGCTTTCACACCTGACTCAGAAACCCTTATTTCAGTCGGGGATGACAAAAATATTCGATTTTGGAATGCTGATCCAACTGATGAGGATTTCAATACTGGAGATCAACCAATCACTCCTAAGCATACAATCATTACTAAAGTACGAGTACTTTCATGCATCCATCCTCTACATTTACTTATAAAAAATTTCAATGTAAATTTATATGTTTAATGATAGTGATATAACTTGAAAACTTGCTGAGCTTGAATATAAAATTATAATTTAATACAATATTTTCAGTATCAAATGAACAGCATTACGAGTCATTCGAAAAAGCGTCTATATGCAACTTGTGGCGACGGCTGTTTACTTTGGGAAGCTGAAAGGAACGAACCGATTGAGAAATTCGAATGGGGCGTTGACACACTCAACACTGTCAAATTCAACAATTCGCAAACTAACATACTTGGTAAGGATTTAAAACTTTATAATGTTTAGTACTAAACGACAACGACATTAAAATCTTTATCATAATAATAAAAATCTTACTTTTTTACTGCTGAAGCTGAATCCAAGCATGTTAAATTATAACAATTTATTGTGTTATTTCTGAATTCCAGGTGCGTGTGGAAATGATAGGAGTATAATTCTTTACGATATTCGTGGACGGAATCCTCTGAGGAAGATTGTGATGAAGATGAGGAGCAATTCACTTTGTTGGAATCCAATGGAGCCTTTTGTTTTTGCCGTAGCTAATGAAGATTACAAGTACTCAATTTTGAACAAAATACATTATTTCGATAATTTAAATTATTCATTGTATAAAACATTATAATTATATATAATATAATATTTTATTTTGTTTTTTAGTGTTTACTCATTTGATATGCGAAGATTGAAGTTTCCACTTAACATTTACAAAGACCACACTGAAGCTGTTATTGATGTCGATTTCAATCCAACAGGAAAAGAAATGGTGACAGGGAGTTATGACAAGACTGTGAGGATTTTTGAAACTGACAAGGTTTGGATTATAAAATTCGTTTTTTGTATTAAAATTGTAAACTGTTAATGATTCAAATAACTAATTTGATTTTAGAAATGTGTTTAATTAGATGTTCAATTTCTCCTTTCGATTCTTTCCAGGGCCATTCTCGAGATGTTTACCATACGAAACGGATGCAGAGAGTGACTTCAGTCCAATGGAGCTTAGATAGCAAATATCTCCTCACTGCTTCGGACGAAATGAACATTAGGATTTGGAAGGCCAAAGCTTGGGAAAAACTGGGCATTGTAATTTAAAAACAATTAAAAAACAATCTGCATAAATAATAAAATTACATATTCAATGTTTCTTTCTCTAAATGGATATACCTAGATAAAGATATAATATACAATGATCGGGAAAATGAGGTTAAATGTATTTTTTTGAATTTAAGGTCAAAACAAGAGAACGAGACGCTTTGAATTACAGCGAAGCTCTGAAAGAGAAATTCGCTCATTTCCCTCAAGTGAAGCGGATCCTTCGACACAGACAAGTACCAAGACATGT
This sequence comes from Neelides folsomi, assembly GCA_034687125.1. Taxonomy (NCBI): domain Eukaryota; kingdom Metazoa; phylum Arthropoda; class Collembola; order Neelipleona; family Neelidae; genus Neelides; species Neelides folsomi. Next base: position 151,309 of record JAQGBZ010000125.1, read on the forward strand.
TTATTCGGCCAAGAAAGAGCAAAGGATTATTAATGATTCGAAAAAGCGAAAGTGAGATTTATATAATTTATAAAATTATACTATCATAAAAATAACCTATAGATGCAATTCGCATTAAATTCAACAATTTATACAAAGTGTAGAAAAATATTAAAATGTTTTATATATTTATTTTCAGGGAAGGCAATCGACGAGCTCATACAAAACCTGGTACAATTCCTTTCGTCTCCGAACGAACCAAAAATGTCATACAGGAACAAGAATAATTTATTGTTTCTTTACGTCTCTATTTTAATAATAAATACTTGTGTTTACAATTCTTCTCTATTATATCTTTTTTGTAAATCGGAAAACCATATACCTAAGCTAATAAAAACTGAAACTCTAAAATTGCTTTTTAGCATTTTCATTAAATTATTTACGACTTTGTTTTTTAAAAAAAGAAGGGGAAATAAAGGCAAATAATGAAATGAGTTATAAAATATATAAAAGACACAAATCATGTTAAAGTTTAAAAAGTAAAAAGGGATCCTATGATTATCAATCAACGATTAAAACTACTCTAATCTAAGTAATCTAAGAGAAATCACGAGTTGACCATAAAAGAAATCACTGCTAATCAGTTGGAAAAATGACTCCGACATCTTCGTCCGTCTCCACGCCTATGTCTTCAAAAAGAGCTTTCTTCGTTCCTGGATAGCTTTCCATCAACATGTCAATGATATCCTTGTGAGTTCTTTTCCTCGTTCGCCATTCTTTCAGAACGGTTGCTCGACGATTCCGTTGAGCTTTCCGCTCTTCAGGGTCGACGATTGTCGTTCGTTCTGACAACTTTTTGTACTTTTCTTCCATCACTTTGATTTCTCCATTCAACTGAAATAAGTATAATGAATATTTCGTTTTAATCAATATATCACAAGACATTAGCTATAGCTTTTGGAATTTATTATTAAGGGTTTGTTGAATTTACTCTTTCATGTTTAAAAACAAGATTCATCTATTACTTGATTTAACTGATTGGTGGCTTCTTCCTTTGTGAGAGAACTGACGAGATCTTTCTGTTCTAACAACAAAGCCTTGACGGTTCCTTCCGTCTCTTTCAGCAAATTTTCCTTCTCGACTATCTGGGATTCCATGGCTGAGATTTCTTCGGGTTTCACTGTTGGAAGATGACTTTGATCCACCAAATAAACTTTCTGCTTCCCATACACCTTTTCACGAATCGATCCATCCTGAGAATAATTCCATTATAATTACGATGAAATTGTTATTTACTATAAGAAATTTTTTAATTAGAGTTAAATTGTAAAAAATAATTTGTCAAGTTATTGTAAATTAAAATGTAATCATACTTCAACCAATTTATCGAGTCCTTTTTGTACGGCTGTCTTTCCATGCTCTTTGTGAAGGTTGTTGAATATGTCATTGACACTATAAGGTCGATTCTGTGCTCGGAGGTATTTGAGGACTGCATCACCCGCCGAACTCTCTTTATCTTTTCCTTTACTCATCTTGGATTAATCAGAACTACTTGGACTTGGAATAGATAAAAGTGATAAGAAAGAAAGAAACATTTAATGGAAATATGTTTATCTGCACCAATTTAATACACAAACCAAAAAGTATTTTTCACAGTCGTATTCGAAAGTATAAGAAGAATAAAAGTGAACTGAAAACTGGAAAGAAAGGAAAGCAATGCAATATGCAAATTATGCAATGAGCATAGCAAAATACAAAATTAAAATGAGAAAATTATGAATTTCGCATAATCATGAGCGCGATGTAGGACAATGCGAACTGTAAAGTTTCATACGAGCCCTAACAAGCTTTGCAAAACGTTATTTTTCTTTCAATGGGCCTTCACATGGAATTTTCACTCACGGAAATTTTAGCATCACATTCCCCGATTGATTAATTTTTAAATCAACTAAAAATTTAATTGATCCCCAAAGATATGAATCCAACATTTTCTCAGTTTGTTTAATAATAATTAGATTAAACTTTGAGAAAAATAGGGGAACGAAAGATAGATCTTTCAGACACTTTTATCATTACTATTTTATTATCTTACAATTTAGCAATGAAAAAAGCAAGATTGGATGCTTTATTTTCGGACACAAGTTCATCAAATGATAATACCAGCAGATCAACAATTAGCATTGATATTGGTAGTTTTTAACAAATACCCTACTCTGATTTGATCAATTATAATTTTCATTTTTACCCATCAATAATCTTGTAATGGTCGCTAGAAAGGGTTCTGTGGTGAATAAAATAAATACTCTTAAAATTATTAACGTTTTTGTAGAAACAGCAGCTACAGAAGACGAAGCAGTCGCTTTGGATCGCAATAACAACAGACGTAAACATGCGGACAGCGATAGCGATTCTTGGGCCAGCGATTCATCCAGCGAATTTGATCCGGAATACATAAAACTACGCCAGGAAATGTCACATGAAGAAGAACTCCAAATGAAGTATTTGAGTCTTCTCAAAAACAATCCCAACCACCCTGTCAATTCCATTGACTTTTCTTCAATGCGGCCACAATTCTTGCATGCAAGTTCAATGTTTGACAAAGATTTCATCGATTCTTATTTGCTCGCTGTGGGTCATTTGCGCCGGGATGAGGATTTGGTTCAAAGAGCAGCTTCAAGAGCTTCAGATCTAGGAATGAAATTGTAAACTTAACCTACTTCACAATAGATTTTCTGCCTCTAAAGTCTTAATGGACAAATATGTCATTTAGTCATTTCATTTGGGATATTTCTCAAATCCTTATTTAAATGATAAGTATTATTAATATTTAATGAATTTTTCATGATTCGATGTGTTTTTAAGAACTCGAGTGGACCCATTAATTAAAAATCAAGAAGGCGACGACTTAGATTTTGACAGGAACATGAACGTAATTGGAAAAGAAGGACTCAGATTAAGAAAGAGCAAAGTTGCTCCTGCTCCAACGAAAGAACGGAAAGGAGTCAAAATCAAGGAAGTGAACGAAGTTAAAAAGACGGAAAGAATCATTCAACCAAAATCAAAACCCAAACCGAATCAAAATAAAAAATCAAAGGACAATCCCAATACAAGAAGGAAACAACAAAACGAAAGAAATGATGACCGAAGAGATTTAAATCAAGGAGATGAGGATCGGAGGGCAAGAAATCAACGAGATCCGAATCGGAGAGATGCAAATCAAAGAGTCGAAAATCAAAGGCATCAACTGCAAAAACCTCCTAATTCCAAACGACCAAAGAAACTTGGAGCCGGGAAAAAGAAAACCAAATTGACCGAGGAAGAACGAGAAAGACGGAAGAACGAACTTTGGCAAATTGAACAAGAAATCATTACAAGGCGAAATTCTCTTTTGAGACTAAAAGCTGAACGAGAAGATCTTCGAACTGATGTTGTTCTTCTGGCCCGTACTGTTGCCCATCTCCGCGAAGAAGAAATCTTTCGTCAGCGACGGCTCAAACAACAATTGCTCACTGACCGAGAACGTGAAGTTCATCGACGGAAACACCCTTACGATGATGAAAAACGGACCAAAGAAAAGAGATTATTCCGTAAGTTACAGTCCCGCCAAAGAGAGAAACATTTGAAGCAATTGAAGGAAAATCGACGAAAACGAAAGGCTTCGCGACATACACGAGGACATGGACATCGACGAAGGCGACATCGTACAAGGAAATGGGATCGTCCTATTCTCAGAGCTCGAAGCGGCGATACGAATATTCAAAAGTCTATTCAAAAAATCAAGGAATGGAAAATCTCGACGGCCAAACACGGATTTTCTGAAAGTGATGTTGTCGCGTTAGATAGGCAATTTATGGCACATCGATCTTCAAGATCATCAAAGTAAATTTAAATTATTTAAATATTTGTTAATGAATTTAGTTAATAAATACTCTATATTATCAAAATATTAGGTTAAGTCATATCTTATACAATATTTTACAATTGCACATTAAATTAATTGTCAATTTTAAATTCAATGCCTATATTCTTACATAATTATTCTCATCATTTAGAGGCAAAGAAGAAGGCGGCGATGGTGAAGGTGAAGAAACTGGAGGAAGTGGGAGACGAATAAGTGGTCGACATGGCCGACATGGCAGACATCGACATGGTAATCATGGACATGGGAAACATCGTCACATGAGGTCAAAAAAACCAAGCGACGACGGATTTAAAGTAATCCATAAAGCTGGTGAGCCAACCGAAAAGAGTAAAAATGTTCTTGAGAGGAAACGGAAGGGATTGGCACAGGTGGACCCTTATATGTACAGATCAGATAGCAATTCGGCGGATCATCACTTGGATGCTCCTGAGAGGAACGATGAATGGTTAGAGCTTTCCTCTTCTGATGCAGAGCAACATGAACTTTACATCAAGAAACTTGGAAAAAAGAAACTTCCCTGGTATAGGTTCTCGAAATTAAATTTATTAAAATTTAATAATTAAGTATAATGTGTATCGTAAAGTATTTTCTGTTTCTACTATGATATAATATTGCTTAACCAGATTGATTAAACCTTTTTGTTATTTGTAAACTTTATTATACTTATAAAGAACGGTAAATGACATGATTTTCTTAGGATGGAAATCATGCTCGATTTTGAATCTCAGAGGTTAATTCAGACACTCAAACCGTTTTTCATCGCTTTGAAATTCTCAGGACGCCTTTTCTTCTTTTTGGATAAGAATATCTTCAATGGACTCGTGATGTTAAAAATGGACCGAAGCAATTTGGTTTAAATGCTATACTATAATATTTTATCTAATATTTAATAATCTTAATTTAAAATGTAACTTATTTATTAATATTTAATATTAAAGCCATTTATAAAGAAATGGTTAAAGTTAAAAGGAATCTTTTAGGCTGTGTTTGAAATCAGTTCTGCTTTGCTCTGGGTTTCAATGGTTTTTGTTTTGATGGGGATGACTGATGTCTTTTTCTTTTCAAGTGCTTCCGACACTGTTTATCATAATTATAGGTATTTTCCTTTTCAATCAAAAATGCTCTTTTGGAAAATAACACCATTTTCTTATTATTTACAAGAACCTTAATTTAAATTTTCTAATTTTAGATACATAGAAGAAATTGAATCGGATAAATATTTGCTCTTTGTTCTTTATATCATGATTTCGTTGACCATCGCGGCTGTGGGAAGTTTAACGACGCTCCTCCGAGACGGCATTTACATTGTCAACTTCATCAACACCCTAATGGGTGGAAATTCTAATATGGAAATGAGTGGGACGAGCGGAGTTCGTTTAGCATGCATTTTGAATTTGTGTCTTTTCCTCATTGTGGCGGCCATTTTAATCCTTTCTTTCATGCTTAACTGGCCACCACACATGCGTGAAGGACACGGATTGTTCGCCATGTATTTGCTTAGAAGTTTCTTCAGTCGAATTCGAATTGCATCTGACAGCTTCATCTTTGCAACCCAAGTCTTCGGATTAGCTCTTCATCTTTACGCCTATTGGTGCATTCGGTGTTTTTACGCTATAATTCAAATCTCAGCAGTTCTCATTCAAAATCTCGCTAAACAATGGAATTTCAGATTTGGGCTTCAGTTTAAACAATGTAAGAATTGTTAACTTAAATGTTAACATATTTAAAGCAATGATATTTAAATTAACATGTAAATGAATGACTGATTTTTATACTTTTTATTCAGTTGCCATCAACGTGAAGGGCCATTTCCCGCGTTTAACCTTGGGCAATTCAAACAAAAAAGTTTTTCTACAGCATCGAATGCTCGTTGGATTCACGAGGGACTTTGGAAACATTTTCCCATACTTCATTTTCATGTATTATATATTTTATGTAAGTATTTATATTTGTTTACTAAAGTAAATCTTTGGACAATATTTTGGATTCATTAATACAAGTTGTATGTTAACAATTGATTCTCAAAATCTCAAATGAAAGCATTTCCTTCACTTTATTACAGCTTTCATTATTTACCAAAATCCTCATTGACATGTTTTTCTACGATGTCGTGAAGAATGTTGCCGATTTGAATAGAACAGAAAGTTTTGCACGGCATAAAACTCCAAGAGAGATTTGGGGTGGTTTCAAGGAAGAATATTTGAAAGATCCGTATGGAAACTATACGAATATTAACGACACTCATGTGTTACCAGTTACAATGGAATTGCGAGTAAGTAGTGATGACCATGCTAATGGTTTATAATTAAATTTATATTATAGGTATAAAGCATCACAATATCTTTCACAATTTTTAATTGAAGCTGATTGAATAACTTAGCTATTACTTTTTTAGCTCCACAATAGGAAAATGGAAGATATGATCTCGATGTTATTCGTTTTGATACTCATGTTCATTGATTTCATCTTTGTGACGCAGTACGTGGATGAGGCCACAAGATGCGTAAGTTGGCTCAATATATTGTGCATTAATTAAAATAAGCTTGGTATTAATGATTAACTTGTATAATATGTTTTCTTGAATGAAGGTTATGGAAGGATTCGAATTTGTGCGCCGTAAAGGCTTAATTTTAAGTGAATCGAGTCACGACCGTCGTTTGGTGAGTTTATTTTAGTTTTTTGGCAAGAGTAAAAACCGCTGATCATTCATTAATATGAAAATACAAAAAGATAACAAGTCGAATTAGCAAACAAATAAATTTTAAATTATTTGATTTACTTAGATCTATAGTCTTCAATGGGGGTTTGAACGGAAGGATCCTCCAATCATCACTTGCGCTAACATGTTCGAAGTTGGACGGAGATCAATGATTAGGGTAATTAACAATTCATTATTTATTCCATTTACTAACACACAAGATAAATACTTTTCACTAACAATTCATCATGAATCTTCAGGCTGTAGGATTTGCTGTAGCCATCTTTGCCCTCTATGTCCAAATTAGTCAAAGTACAACAAAAGCGAAGACACGGGAAAGACATGATGGTTCTTTAAATCACACTTGCCTTCATCCTAACATTAGAATAATTTAATTAATTCGATTAATAAGGCAAACCTTAATATTTTTAATTGAATTGAATGTTTGTATGGATTTATTTGTGCAATTTTGTATGCACCTATATAATATATAATAATTATGATTGAATTAGGTAGTAATACATGTTTTTTATGTATTTACAGAATTTTTTCTTAATTAACATTAAAATCATTAAATATTTAATTGCAATCAGATTTAGTCTCACTCATGCTCTCAAGTTTTTTATCGATGGTTTATTTAATACTAATTTTTTGTGGATAACCTAGTACAGAGATATGTTAAATGGTTCTAAACATTTATAATGATTTTAGGTATTTAAATTAAATTAAACTAATTTTTAATTAATTCAATAGTTATTAAAATTTGAAATCCCGATAATAATTAGACATTTAATACAAAAATATTTTTGAATGGTCTTCATAAATTGTGGATTCCGATTGGTTTTAGTTGTATTGTCCGTGTTGTTAATGACTATTGTGGGGCCTAGGTGGTTTAAGGCCATCCTGGTGACCAGGTGGTTTCGGACCATCGTGATGTCCAGGTGGTTCAGGGCCTTCATTGTGACCAGGTGGTTTTGAACCATCATGTCCAGGTGGTTTTGAACTATCATATCCAGGTGGTTTAGGACCTTCGTGATGACCAGGTGGTTTAGGACCTTCGTGATGTCCAGGTGGTTTAGGGCCTTGATGGTGAGGTGGATTTAGACCATCGTGATGTCCTGGTGGTTTAGGGCCTTCAGGTTGACCAGGTGGTTTCGGACCATCGTGATGTCCAGGTAGATTTGGACTTACGTTTTGTTCCGGATGTTTGGGACCTTCATGACGAGGTTTATTTCTAGATGGATTAATATGACTTGTATGTCTTGGACCTTTCGGATGTCCATTTCCGGATCCCCGATGATTTTGAACATTATTTTCTGTTAGCAAAAACTTATGTGGATAACTCAATGTTCTTTCTTTTTCCATCTCGCGCCAAAAACATATAATTTTCATTAATAATGTGGCATCTCTTCCTGTCCTCAATCCTCTAAAGGTGGATCTTCTTGTAATTCCGCCTACAATTTTCCTGAGTAAATGAAGATAATTTCTGTCCAAATATATTTGTATGTTCATGCCATCAGTCATTGGATTAAATGGATATCCTGCATCTTCCCAACAATTACATTTACCAATTGTTTCACACGTGCCTCTTTCTTTATTAAAATACGTATTTGTCGGACAAACAAAGACGGATCGTTTCCCGCCATTGCAAGAGAAATAATATCGAGGATCCTTAGTTGGTAATTTCCCATCTGTTGCACAGTTTCGCTCCCATGGAACAGAATCCTCTGGGCATTCGAGCCCCTGAGCAGTAACATGAAGATTTTCATTGATTCGATGGCCACTCCACATATAATTTTCACCTTTGTCAGCTCCAATAAATTGATGATAATAAGCAGCCACACAAAAACCAAAGTAATTGCTGAAATATAGCTCGCCGGGACATTGATATAATATTTGAATATACGCATCGTGTTCTTCCTCTCCTTCGTTTTCATCGCTCTTGCTTCCACTTTCTTCTGATTCTCCACTTTTGTCGATCCCCAAAGGATGTTTGAGATTTTTGCAAATGTAATAAAATCTGTAATCCGGAGTTGGGAAAATTCCTGCTGAAGCGCAATGAGCAATGTCAAAATTACAACTTTGAACAATCTGCCCGAATACTACTTTGGGGTTATTAATCACGTTATTTGGTCCAATTGATCGTTTGGCTATTATGCTTTTTTGGTTTTCTATTGTACTTTGTCCAAAATTTTGATTGAAATTCGAATCTCCCGCCAGGTTGAAACCAAATCTGTAACTAGATCCTTCTAATATAAATTCATGTAGATATACGGGAACACAATGCCCGGCTTTAGCGCTGTAATAAAATCCGGAATGGCATATGAATAGATTAACGTTCAACTGGCCTGATTTCGCTTTTTCATTAACATAGTAAAAGCGAAGGTCAATACATGGGAATTTGCCAATTTTATCAGAAACTGGCACATGGAATGGCACGGATGAAATTGGCACGGAGAATCCACTTCTAGTATCCATTTTTTCTGATATTGCCCAATGAATTCTAATTCCATTCCACGAATTTGAAAACTAGAATATTTAATTATTTTTATTATTTGATGTATTAATATCGAAAATTAAATCAAAATATTTATAATAAAATGAAAATACGATTTTTTAAAAAATCTTTCTAAAATAATAATTGTACCTGTCTTCCTGAAAAGAATCTTGGCTGAGTACATGTGCCATATACTTGATTGAAAAACAGTCCACTCGGACATTGATAAAGTTGTCTTGTCATAAACATTTCTCCATCAATTTTTTCACATGCATAATAAAATCTGAAATCCGGATATGAAAATAGTCCAGGCGATGAACATTCTGCTAAAATGTACGCAGGAGACGCATGTGAAACCCAAACTCCCATGTTTTGTAAAACGGGATATTGTTTCCTATTTTGACTAATTATGTATCCCGAAACGCATTGTAGTTCATTATAGCAGAAGTAATATCCATACGGGCATTGATATAAAATTCCTAAAAATTTTTGGAATATGTAAAATTTATATTGTATTTTATAAATCTAGTTATGTATGTATATTAAATAGGATGAAAAACCTCTTTGATTTGGATTATCGCATGATAAATAATAACGTCCATCGTTTCCAAAAGGTTGAAATCCTTTGTTCATGCACATGTTTGGAATCCCATGGAAAATATTATCATTCACATATGCTGGAACTCCATTAGCAAATTTGGGAGAAGAAATTCCCGGTCCAAACCTGCCGCCCAATTTTTTCTGAATAATATTTCCTGCTGATACATGAACACACAAACGAGCATAAATGCTGAAAATATAATTTTTCCCACAGGAATAGAAAACTGGGATCATAGGGCCATTAAGTGATCTCGCACAATGATAGTAGACGCTTATGTCTTCGGTTGGGAAAAATCCCTGTCCATGGCATATATTTGTAAATAGGATAATATTCGTTGGCCTATTTACGAGCATTACCCCTCCGTAAAACAATTCTTCATTTTGAGCTATTTTAATTGATCTCCAATCATTGAAAAATGTTTCACCAATGAAATCAAATTCTTGATATGAAAATGATGAAATATCGAACATCATTGAATTAAAATATTGTTCAAAATTTTCATATAGATTCATAGATTGATAACTGCTACTAATTAATCCTGAAAATAAATAAATACTTATAAATTAATCAATTTAATAAATATTTCTTATAGTTTCTTTAAATGATTATAATAATTAATTAGCAATTCATTTTAAATTGAAAATTATATAATAACACATGCTCTTACCATTATATGCCGACATTGCTTGGTTAGCCATTGCGTTTTGGTGACTAGCAGCACCACTAGATGCTGCACGAGTTATCATTTGATTATTTGAAACTCCCATTCCCTGATTGGACGAGGAAGCCATGGCGTATCCCATACTTGCAGCTTTAGTAAAATACCAGTTAAATGTATTATGTAAATACAGCTAAATATTTACCTTGGCCAGCAGACATTGCTTGATTTGCCATCGCACTCTGTTGGCTAGCTGCGGCACTCGATGATGCGCCAGACATGGTTTGAGTTTTTGATGCGGCCATTGCCTGATTAGCTGACGACGCAATGGTAGTCCCTATGCTAGCATCTACAAAATTGATTATTTAGCAATGGAATATTTTAATTTTTGAGTAATTTGAAATGGTTTCATACCGTGATTTGTCGACATTGCTTGATTAGCCAATGCGTTTTGTTGACTATCAGCCTCACTAGAAGCTGAACCAAACATTATTTGGTTATTTGAAACTCCCATTCCCTGATTGGACGAGGAAGCCATGGCGAATCCCATACTTGCAGCTTTAGTAAAATACCAGTTAAATGTATTATGTAAATACAGCTAAATATTTACCTTGGCCAGCAGACATTGCTTGATTTGCCATCGCACTCTGTTTGCTAGCTGAGACGCTCGATACTTCCCCAGACAAGGTTTGAGATTTTGATGCGGCCATTGCCTGATTAGCTGAGGATGCAATGGTAGCCCCCACGCTAGCACCTTCATAATTGATAAATTAGCACTGGAAAACTTCAAAATTTGAAGGATTTGAAATGGTTTCTTACCGTGATTTGCCGACATTGCTTGGTTAGCCATTGCGTTTTGGTGACTAGCAGCACCACTAGATGCTGCACGAGTTATCATTTGATTATTTGAAACTCCAATTCCCTGATTGGACGAGGAAGCCATGGCGTATTCCATACTTGCAGCTTTAGTAAAATACCAGTTAAGTGTATTATATAATTACAGCTAAATATTTACCTTGGCCAGCAGA